>VXAB01012155.1:0-31126 GCA_013399175.1 Odontophorus gujanensis
CAGAATATATTAAAACCACGTAGAAACCTGTCCTTAAAGCGGGGTTACCTAAAGCTCTATCAAAATGCAACACTGCAGCAGCAGCTGGGGGAGCTCCTGGAAGGGGGAGCAGTGTGTGCCCCTCCCCCTCCATTCTGCCCTCCCTTCTGCAGCTTCCACAACTCCTGGATTTGGAGTAAAATTGCTCAAAACAACAATAAACCTCCAACCCTCCCCCCCCCAAAAAAAAAAACCAAAAACAAAACCCAAACAAACAAACAAAAAAAAGAATCCAAAAGTTTTGCTTGAAGTCTCTGGGAAGGTATGAAAGGCCCAACTGCTCCTCGCTGAATTACAAAGGTTGAAACAAAGGTGTTTGTCTATGCGGGAAATTGAGACTACCAACAGTTCCAAGTCTATTCAAAACAGAATCCAACAAAAGTGAGAGGCTCCTGCACTGGGTCCCACCCACCGGGCAAAGTTTTGGTGGCAGCCAGTCCCTTAGAAAACAACAGACTCGACTGGAATTGCAGTTTGCGCTTATTTATCATTAGCTCATCAGCAGCAGCAGCAGATTTGGAAACATTATCATCTGTAGACTGCCTTCCTGGCTGAGGAGGGGCAGGGAAGAAAAGCAAACATGAACTCGGCTCACTAAGTGTGTCTGTAGGACCGGGTGGGAGCTGCTCTCCCCGAGCTCCGTGGGGAACCAACACCGCGTTCCCGGCGTGGCTCCTGACAAAGAAACCAAAGGCAGAGACTCTCTTAGTCCTCCTCTTGTGCTGGTGACAAAGAAAATCCAAAACTAAATATATAAAGCCAAAAAAATAAGGATTCTTCCCCTTCCCTGACAGCCTTCATTATCAGTCAATCATAAGGATCTGATAACCAAATGAGCTCCAGTCTCTCCCACCCACACGGTGGCATTTCTCATAGCAGGGACAGCAGCACTCGATGGGATGAGGAGTGGTCTTCTTGCATCCTATAAAGCCTGGGGCGTATCCAGCTGGGATTAAAGCAGATTCCACTGTCATGTGGTATAAAAAGGATGGCAGAAACAGGAAAGTCTTCCTCTCGGGCGTTGCTCTGCATTATTTCCACGTGGCAGACTGTGGGATGGACCGTGGGGGGATCATATCCAGGAGATACTCACGCTGGCGGTCTACTGCTGAGGAGGACTTGTGCACAGCTAAACTAGGGTTAACAAAGGGTAGAGCCCCACCTGAGGAGACACAGAAGAGAAGAGAGAGTGAAGGACACAGCAGGGTAAAACCACAAGACAAAGCAGTGGCACACAAGCACCGCTCAAATATAACCTGCATGAAAATGACTCATTTACATTAGTAAGGCCCACAGTGACCAGGGGTCAGACACCTCCAAAGCTCTACAACCAGCTAAACAAACAGCACTACCACTTTGGATCAGAAATGGAGACTTGAGATGAGGGCTCTCTGCAATGAAATCATGCTGATGGGATACCTTAAGCTGCAGGAGGAAAAAAATATATATAGAGAGACCAGTCAATACCGAGCTCACAACAGAGCTGTTTCCTTCCTGGAGATCCAAACAGAAAGCATCCATACTCAGCGAGCTGGGACTGTTGGACAGAGTGCAGTTGTAAGCAGAAAGAAAAGAAACTTCAGGAAAAAAAATCTACCTGTGTTGATGGGAGTCTTCTTCCAGGCGGCAGCGCTGCCCTTGCTGACAGGTCTCTCAGCATGCTTACCTGGCCTGCTCCCAAGTGCTGCTGCAGACGATGCATTCTGCAACTTGGGTGACTGGCTAAATGCATGCAACACTCCCCGTGGGGCTCCAGAGCCTCGAGACATCTGGCTAGAGGTCTGGTGAGAGAGCAGACAGACAGACAGGCACAGTGAGCATCACTCCTTCATGTAACAGAGCCCTGACCAACATCCACGGCCTAACTTCCTCCTTTCTCAGCTCCCTCTGCCAACCCCAGAATGAGCTATTAGTTCCAGGGCTGAAAACTTCCAAATCATCTCTTTCCAAAGAATCAGCTCTGTGCTTCTCAAAGTACCCTTAAGAAGGCAGAATTATAACCAACTGCAAAGCAGCAAAGAGATGTGCTGTGTAAGCATCTCCAACACCATCTCCTCGGTCTAAATCATCAGGGCCTTGATTATCTCAGCTCCAAGCAGCCTCCTCCCAGCTGAGAGGTGGTTTTACAAGGTGCCTGAGATGCAGCCTCCACCACGAATGATGGATGGCTGTTACCTTGAAGCTTCACAACCACCACTACACGCGCCTGGCTCAGCCACACGCTCAACCTGAGGTACATTTATTCCCAGGTATTTACCACAGGAGCAAGTTCCTTCATTTGGTACATCCTAAAAAAGTGGAGATGGGGCTTCGTGCAGCCAGAGCCTCACCTGCTTGAGCGAGTGGTGCTGCACGATGGGGTCTGACTTGCTCTGTACAGGAGATGCAGTCTGTTGCAGTATCCTCTGCTCAATCTCCTGCTCCTGCTGCAGTGCTTTGACGAAGGCAGCCTTCAGTCGGTTAGTGTGCTCTGCTTTCAAGGCCTTTTTCTGATTGGATGTCATACAGGTTTCACACATGATGGTTCCGTTCTTCTCCTCCCTCCAGCGGCAGGTGAAGTCAGTCTTACACTGAGCACACATGTAGGGCTCACGAGATGAAACAGGAATGGAAACTTTACCTGCAGAACACAGCCAGGTGAGCTCAGCTCCACCTCTGATCTACGACAAGCCCCAAGGCACTCCATCACAAAATGACCCTCCCACTCCTCCCTCTCTGCAGGCATGCTGCAGGTCTTTCTTTCCCCATCCTCTTCCCATCACTCCGAGTGCCAAGTGCATTGCAAAAAATGGGGAATGAGGCAAGAGACATGGTGCTATTTGTTGAGGCAAAAATCTGCTCCACTGTTTACTCTGATAGTTACAAAACACCTGGTAAAAGAGAGGGCTGCAGTGCAGAAGGGACAAGGACAGCCTTTAGTCAGCTCAGATTTTCTTATCTTCTGCATGAACTTGGCAACAGAGATGGAGTTTTCATCTGCTTGGAGGCAGCCCCTGCAGCATGCTGCTCTCCTTTCTCCCCAGGAACATCCCTCTATGAGCTGAAAACACACTGTGGCAATGCACAAACACGTGGCTGGAAGGAAGTCACCTGCTCCAGGGAAAGCTAGATGCCTTTCAGAGAAATCCTTACCAGCAGTGCCTAGCCTGAGAAATCCCACAGCTCTACACTTACAGCAAGTTGAGAACTGGTGATGGAAGCCAACCCCAGAGATAAGACGGACTATGAAGTCCAGGGAAGTCCGTCCTGCCTTTCCCTCAGTGCAGATGGGAAAGGTTCTCCCCTCACCTCTGGGAGGAATTTTAACGCCATCTCACCTTGAGTTTCCAGCAAATTCTGCACAACTTCTTCCAATCCAACGAGGTAAATGAATTCGTTATTAGCTGCGCTGGGCAGGAAGTTCATCTCGGGAGCAGGTGGCTTTGGAGGAGGGATCTCCAGCAGGGTCTTCTCCAGCTGCTTCCGCAGTGCCAGCTTGGCCGCAGCTTGCCGGCTGGCAGGAGACTCGCTGGAGTTGACGATGGAAGCGGCGCTGGTGGTGGTAGCATTGGCCTGAGCTGATGTCACCGTTGTACCTTTGATGGAAGTTGGAGAGGCCTTGGAGGAAACAGGACACGGCTTAGTGACACCTGCCAGCAGGCTGGGACACCCAGGAGCACGGTGGGGAGCTGCTGGGGGGCAGTGAAGGTGTGGATGTTGAAGGTGTGGATGTGGAGTTGGGACTTGGATTGTCATGGGTCCTTGCAGCTGGGGATGCTCTACGAGGCTGTGAAGGCAGGGTGCTGGGGGGGGGGCTGGACAGCCTGCCCCTAAAGGTCACTTCTGCAGCGAGCATGGGTCACAATACTAACATTTATTGCAACAGCATACCTCCTATTACATACATCACCTGTCATCTAACCCACTAATCCTTTTATAAGGAACTGATCATACTTTGTTATCAACTCCACCAAGCTTTGGAAATCCAAAAGAAAAGGAGTGCCTTTCTTTACGACTTTAAACTAATTTTGTCCACACTATGTCTATACAGCATCAGCATTAGCTGCTGCTGCAGGATCTCCTGGTGGCTCAAGCAGTGCACGCCCATTCTGAGCTCTGCTTATGAGAACGAACCCAGAGAGAGAAAAAAAAACACTCCAAGGGACAGCTTCATGTCCAAACACCAAATGCAAAATGAGGAGGAACGCTGCGTTCAAGGAAGCACAATCTGCTTGGCACGAGGTGTTTCGTGGTGCTCACCTGTGGGATGTTGACAATCAGGCTGGTGTTGGGGACGTTGGCCACACGGATCAGGCCCTGCTGGATGATCCTCTGCCCCTGGATTTGTACGCTGGGGACTGATGCCCGTGGTGCCAGCAGCAGTGGAGGCGGCCCCGTGCTGGAGTGCTGTCGGATGTTGTGGATTTGCTGGGAAGACACAGAAGTGGGCTGAGGCAACGGGTCAGACAGCAGGAAATAAGGGTGGGGAGTCAGCAGGATGGGAATGGGGCAAGGAGGGGAACCCAAGGAAAGCACAGGAATTAACACGTGTCAGAATGGGATGTTCTTCCCTTTCCCTCTGTCAAAATGAACCAAGTAGAATGTGGCATCGAAAGAGATGCTCCCGTGTGAAGTTATCACATTATGGACTGGAGAGCTGTGCCAAAAATCCAAGTTCCCACACCCAATTTCTTTTAAAACATATACTTGTTAAGCCTGATTCATTCTAAGGGCATCAGGAAAGCTGCTTCTCAGAATGAGGTTTTCTCCATATCAGAACAGAAAGAAAACAAAACACCAAGTGCTCTGCCTTCCCCTTAATGCTGGCTATAACTTAGGAAACATTTATGATAAGTTCAGGGAAAACAGATCTACCACGAAGGAAATACCTGTGCTCCTCTGACAAGAGGTGGCATTACTATCTGTGTGTTTTGCTGGGTTCCTAATTTTGCAGAAGTCTGCTGCCCACCACGAACCAACGGAGGAGGAATAACAGTGCCTGGTATACGTGTAGAAGAGGTCTGAAAAACAGAGGACAGTTTAACTTGCATTTTTCATCCTGGTGCATTTAGACACATGCTCTCTTCTGCTCAGGGCACCAAAAGAGCAGAATCTGAAATGTGACACAGCAACACAGACATGAGAACAGAGGTGGGCAGGCTGTGTGCTCAGGGATTGTTCTCTCACACTCTTCACAGAGTTCAAAATACAAAGAGAGGTCCTGAAAGACGTTGCCATCCACCACCCTGCACAGCTCAGCAGCTCAAGAACCACTGCACTGAGAGACACAGGAGCCATGCCACGAACAGCAGCGCGAGAGCACGGGGTGTGTGAGAGCAGCTCTCCTCTCTGCCTGATGTGACAAATGTGATCTGCCTTCAGCACGAGGACAGCAAAGGCTGCAGCACAGCTAGAGTTCCGAGCAAGCAAGCAAACAACAAAAAGCAACTTTATTTTTCAGGGGATGAAGGAACAGCAACATACACACTGCTGGCTCCAAGGAGAAGCACGGGGCAGATAGAAGCTGGAGATGCGGGAGCCTGGGGTGGTTTGGCGTGGGCATGTGTGCAGGAAGGAAAGAAGAGGCAAGAAAGGGGGAAAAAAAAAAATAAAAAGTCAAGCTAGAGAGGCCTGAAACACCACTGACCACCTTTTCTGAGCTGTGGACTGTATGAAGTCTTGGAAGTTTCTCATAATGCAGCAGCAGGTTTCATGCATCACTTACATTCCTGCAGAGCACGACGCAGCCTCATCTGCAAGCACTGCCCACAGAGCAGCAAACCCCTCCACCATGCTCACGTGGCTTTGCACACCCACCCCGGCCCCAAACTGACCATCACCCACAAACTAAAGGTCCCACAAACACCGGAGCTCTCACATCCACAAGCTCCTAGCACGTGTGCACACTGAGGATGGGGGAAGCTTAACCCCCTTCTGTTACGCCCTCCAATTGGAGACTGAACATTAACTCCTACACACACAGGAATTAGTTCTCGTAGTTGAGCAGAAGCAGATGGAGGTGAGCTTAACGTGCCCAAACACCACAAATTAAGACAGAGTAAGTGCAACCCTGCATCCTTAGCTCCCAGCTCTCTGCTCTGCCCACTGGCACACACACACACAGCTGGAGTTTCACTGTCCATGTGTGGGGATTTAACTCGTGGTCCAGTTCCTCTGAAAGTGCTGTCTTCTGAGAAGGCAACTCGCCTTAAGGAAGGGAGTACTCAAGCTGACAGATCGCTTCAAGTGCTGTGAATGCCTCCTGCCCGGAGCACACCTTCCCCCCACCCCTCACATGGGGCTCTCAGATGAAGAGCTCCCCTTTTCCAAGGGAAAGCATTTAGTGCTGAAGCAGTTTTGAGATCTGCTTCAGACCAGCCCGAGGTAAATAATCAGAAACATTTTAAATTTGAAAATGAAGCAAGATACCGGACCCAGAGGGAGGCTAGGCTGATAGATGTCAAATGTCAATTCCCTCTGTGTTTCCTTTCCCCCTCCCCAACGCTTCCCAGCACTACATTTCATTTAGCCTGAACAGAGTCCCTCCTCACCAGCATGTGCCATTCAGCCACCAAGCCAAAAAGGAAAACCTGATGGCTCACTCAGCCTTCAGGTGACCGTACTGAAGGCACCATTAAACACCTGGAGCACCCAACAACAGGCTGCCAGTGTTCCCATGACAAAACTCTTCTGCCAGAGGTCGTTAGCAGCCACGACCTGCATGCATTTATCAGTAGAGCAGATGAGGCCCTCCAGGATGGTGAGGATAAGCTCTGGAGGGGTACCTGCATGTGACATCCTACCTCTATCTCCTACCCCAAGCGTTCTTACGCAGCTTACAGCGGGGTCTGTGGGACAGAGCACTGGGTCTGTCTCAGAGCTTCCACCTGGGTATGAGCAGTGAGCTGCTGGCCTGTGCTGCCCCGTGCCCTGCTTGCTGTGTGCCCTACCTGGCAGCCGGGCCCGCCCCACTGACCTGCAGGGACGGCTTGCCAGCAGGAACACTCTGCGTGCCCCGCACCAAGGGCGGAGGGGTGGCCACAGCACTCCCAGAGGAACAGGCAGGCTGGAAGAGGAAAAACCAGAAAGAAAGCAGAGGAGTGTAAGGGTGTAGGCAGAATCACAGAGGCTAAGGGAATAAAAGCGTTTACCTCCTTCGCCTTAGTAAGGGAATCTTCAAAGGCTGTGGGTTTCCCCTTCCCCCACCCCTTGCTTCCTCCGAGCACCTCACCAGGCATGTTTAAATGGAGAAGTTATTAGGCAAGTACAGATTAGGTTATGTCAGAAAAAGAACAGAGCCTATGCACCAAAAGCACAGCAATGCAGAACTCTGGTTTAGTAGCCTCAGCTGACAGCTTGCTTCGGTCTCATCCTCTGCCACTACTGGTTCCAGCTAACTGGGTTGGAACACAAAGTGAAAAAAGTTAAAGGTTTCAGTTATTAAGGTGAGGATGTGCCAACGGACCCTGCTGAGTTCCAACACCCTGAGCCCATCACTCAGCAGGAACTGCACACTATGGGCATTTTCACTGCCTTTATTTCCACCTCAGACATCCAGGAGAAAGACACCAACAAGCAAACCCAGCCAACAGAGGTGCTAACATCCAGCTGCAGTGCAAAGCACGCTGAGTCCTACACACTGCCCCCTGCACAAAACCCATCGTGTCAGCACCACACACTGCAAAGTCAGAGGGGTGAATTATCACTGAGACAGAGCAGGCACTCACTCTGCAACCTGCTAGTGACACTGCAGCTCCTCGACACAAAAGGGGGAATTTCTGCTGCTCCGTTTCCTCCCAGCACTTTGGAGAGTGTGTGAGATGCAGGGTGGGGAGAGAGGAGGAGGAAGGGCAGAGACTAGAGGCTGACCCACTGCTGCAGAGGGCTGAGCCCACTGGGACCCACAGCAGCAGCTCCTGGCAGTGGGGATGTGAGCATGGTCACAACCATGCTGGCTGGGCTGTGACGCAGGAGAACCTCCTCCCAACACATGCCAGCTCTCTCTATGCTGCTTTTAAGGATGGTGTTTAAGTAATCTGCAGTGTATTCCACTCATTAAACACACCCGAGGTTACCAAAAAGGCATTCTGCTTTTGAACAGAGTTGACAGGATGAGCTGCCTTGTCCTCTCATCTCGGTGAGAGAAGAATTCCTCAAGAAGGAATGAGATACACTATAATTCACAGAGGTTCAGCAAAAAGCGAGACATGCTTTATCCAAAAGCTGTCACAGGAACTGCCACAGTGAAATTTCCTTTCTTTTTTTTTTACTTCCCCTTCATTCCAAGAGGCAAGGTAAGGATTAGCAGGGAAATACACACCTTCTGAGTAGTGGTCTCCTTCTGGATTTGACTCTGCCGTAACTTTTTCAACAGGACAAGCTTTGCCTCTTCTAACCGTAGCTCTTCTTTCAGTTGTTTGATCATTCTCTCACGCTCCTCAGGACTGCTTTTCTGCAGGGCCAGGTAAGGCAGTAGAGGACAGGAAAACAGGGAGGGGGCAGAGGGAAAGACAGATACCATGCAAGTTACGACAAGAACTCGCTGCCTTGTAATTGTCATGTATGTCTTAATATCACTGACACGTCTGCAATGCAAGGACACAAAGTGAGGGTGGAAAAAGAACTCAAAGGGCAACAACAACAAAAAAAATAGGCTGTCTTTTTGGTATTTTCCATAAGCAAAATGAAAAAACTGAAGTCAAAGGAAGAGCCAAGCGACACGCTGAGTATGGGGTACTGCACCCACCAACACAGACTGTGCTGAAGAGCCTATCTGATAAAGGTGCACTTAAGAAGCATATAAAGATTAAGGAGGGGAGAGCCTGGGCAGTAATAACAAAGCACACATCAGCTTCGAACAGCTGCAGGACCCCCTGCCCACAAAGCAGCCCCCCAGGAACCAGGGACCCCGCTGATCCTGGGCTGCAGGTGGCTCTGCAGGAACACGAGGACAGCCCAGGTCGAAGTGCATCAGTCAACTCACCATGAGTGCCTCCGTGTTGGTCTCTTTCAATGCTATTTTTGTTAAACCATTCATTCTAGGGCTAGAAGGCTCGTTGTCCGATAGCACTATGACATCCGGGGAGGGGACCCGCTTCTCTCTCTTTATTTCACTGCAATTCAGGAGGAAAATGCAGAGAAGGAGTTAATAACAAGTGAACGAGCGCTGCGTGCAGCACGGTGTTGCTTACAGCCTCCTGATACATTATTCCCATCTCTCTCAACTTACTGCTTCCCTAATGTGCTGCAAGGAAAGAACCTGACTCCTCTTCTTCCCTTCCTAATGCAAGGGGTTTTGTGTTCTGACCTCCCCCACTCAGGCTACAACTGGAACAACTCACACCGAGCCACCTACCTACGTTTGCACTGAACTCTTTTGCTATCAGCAGCAGCAAAGAATAACAGACCCAGCACACACAGAAAGCTCCTCAAACACACCCAGATAAAACACTGCTTTTAGCTTCGTTTTTGCCTTCATGCCTGCTATCAGCACTCAGTGTCTGCACCTTACACCTGAGCTCCCTGCAAGGAATCACCCCTCAGCTCCATGAGAAGGAAACACCCAACTGCATTAACAAATAAATATAACTAAAAGGGTCGGGGATGACGTGACATGGGGTCAACCAGGGGGGGCAGGAGCAATCCCCTTTGGTGCCAGGGTTTGGGATTTCGACCCACGTGGCACAGTGGGGTGCTGGGAGCAGGGAGGTTCAGCAGGAGAGCAGCACAGGGGACGGTGCAGCCCAGGGAGTGGTGGCAGTGTTTGTGAAAGGGCTGACAGCAAGAAGAGCAGAACGTGCACGTGTCCATGCTTTGTTTTCCTTGAAACCCAAAACCAGAAGTAGGAACAATGAAGTTTACACTGTGAACCTTCTAAATTTGTGGTGAGTTATGCGTTAGGAAAAATGCCTGAAGAGCTTGTACCAAGCCAGGCTAAGCAAACATTTAAGTGTGGCTTGCACTACTCACGGGTAGAAGAGGTGGCACGTAAGCTTTCTGTTCTTCCTATCAGGTAATTACTCCTCAGATTAAAGAACTATTTCCAGACTTCACTGATACTCCACATACATCAAGAATCCAGTAATTAACCCTCATTATCTTACGTAGAGATGCAAAGGATATTCACACTGAGCCCACCAGACCAAAGCCACGTTTGGGATGCAGCAAAGCCAGCCTAGAACACTGCACAGAGAGCTTCCAAAATGCAATTTCCACGATAGTGAAAGGACTACAAAGGGAGAAGTGTCCTCTAGAGGGCACAGCGAGCCAGTAAAGCCGACCTGCTGAAACTCCGAGGGCTTCCAAGGCAGCAGAGGCACAGGTGGAAGGTTTCCAATGCCTTCCTGTACCTGGCAGCACAGAACCAGCTGCCGGTGCCCTCGGATGGGTTGTGATGGATCCGGGCCTGGTGGCAACACGTGCCATGGAGCAGCACCATCTGTGGGACAGGGATGCACACGCTGCACAGGAGAGGAGATGCTGCTCCAAGTGGAGAATCCAGGCCCTCGTGGCACCCACAGAACGAGTCTGGTGCAACCGTGGGGATCTGAAGGGTCCGTGTGTGTGCCCTGCAGCGCCCAGTTCTGGACCCCAAGGGACTTGGCTGTTTGCTCCAGCCTTCAAGCCGACCCACACGCACTGCTGGGGTGGGGGGTGCTGCCCTGGGTCCCTCCCAGGCCATAGCACTGCAGGGTTGCATGGCTCGGAGCACAGCCAGCCTGCTGCCTGCAGGGAGAGCCATGCAGCACAGCCAGCACCGGGACACAGAGGAGCGGTGCTGTCACCCACGGGCCCGATTCCAGCAGCACCCCAAGCACTCGGGGTTGGGGCCCTGACACCACAACGCTGCAAAGCACAGTGGGGCTGAGCCCCACGGAGCCCTCCAGGCACTGCTGTCCTGTGCTGAGCGGGACACCACGGGGTCACGTGAGGCAGCAGCACGTGACATGCATGGAGAAAGCCATGGCAACGGGCGGCCCCAGCCTTCATTTTGTGAGGTGAGGTCGGACCCAGGTGCCAGCACAGAAAATGGAGAGGGTCAGGCACCGTGGGCACAACACTGTGGGTGAGCCGGGATGCTGTGCCAACGGCCGGCCGGTGCTTCTCAAGGAAAAAGTGGTGAAATGGACAAGAACAAGAAGAGAAAAGTTGCACAGAGGGTTGCTGGGCTGCTGCTGAGCCCACCTGGGGCTATGCCTCGCGTGGGGAAGCTCCTGCCCAAAGAGAGGGGGGGTCCAGCAATGCCCCCACCCACACGGGGCATCCCAGGTGCTTCACAACCAACCTGAGCTGCACCGCAAGGCAAAACTCTGCAAAGTGATCTTTGAGGAAGGAAAAGAGTCAGCCCCGCTCTTGTGACAGCCTGTGGGGACAGCGAAGCATTTAAAGCAGATGTTCCCAAATGGGAAAGACAATGGGAATATCAGCACCTCCCCAAAAAAATACTGCCACCAGCAGTTAATAGCTCAGCATGGCCGCGCCGGTACTGTGACCTTTATCCTCTGAAGCCATCAGCCATGTCCTTCAGCCAAATAAAGACATCATTCTGTTATTCCCCCCCCCCCCCCTTCAGCTTTCATAAGCATCGCTGTCTCAGTCACCCAGGCTGCACACAGGAAGATGAAAGCAGCACTGCTCCGCAGCTGCGTGCCACTATGTGAGCATCCCCAGCAATAAACCACAGCTGAACAGAGACCGTGCAGAGAGTGTGTGTGAAGAGGAGAGAGCAGAGCCCCAGGTGTCATAGGAAAAGGGCTGTGGTTCCTCCCATTCCCTCTTAGGAAACCATACAGCAGAAGGATGGATGCACTGTGCTATGCTGAAGTCCTCCTCGGTGTCCTGGAGCATCAGAGCAGCGTTACTCCAGGAGAAAATAACAAACAGAATACATTCCTTTGAGGACACTACACTGAATTGGTGATCTGAAGGAAAAAGCAAGGCCAGGTGTGCTGGGATGGTCCATTTCAGGGGACACAGAGTTCCACCACATTCATGGGACAGCCCCAGAACCACAGCATCTTCGAGTCTGTTCCTACTGACCCAGAGACAGCAACACCACACCAGGAACGAGCTGCCATCCACAGACCACATCTTACCCACGCTCTGAAATGCCCTTTAAATCCCTCCAAAAAGAAATCGATGATCAATCCACCGAGCATGGCATTGGAGCTGCAGAACTACTGACCTGAAACATGAAGGGCACGGCTGCAGAGCAGGGCCCCAAAGCCTCGTGCTGTGCTCTCCCAGCACGCTGTGCCCAGCAGCAGGTAACCAGAGCAGGCACTGCAACCACTGCTCAGACGAGAGCTTAATCTACATGAGCAAATATGCAGCAGTTTTGCCTCAGTCCATTCAGCAACCTCTTGTATACTCCCATCCAAAAATATTTGGCAGGGAAGGAAGACAAACAAGGCAAGAACAAGCAATGCAGTGGGGAAAAGAGAACTCTCTTCTTTTTTTCTGGAGATGCATCTACGTGAATCAAAGGGGCTGTGATGGATCTAGCAACCGCGGCGTGCAACCGAAGCAAAGCAAACTTCATTCCTTTCCTGCCCTTCCTCTGAACATAAATTAAACTTTAATCAAACCATCTCTGTATTTGAAACACGGCGTTTAAATCCCTCAAGAAACTTTTTCTTGTTTTTTTTTTTTTTAGCCAGACTCAAACCAAAAGGAACAAACGAAAAACCAAACGCAGAACTCCAAATCTGACACTGCACCCAAACCCCACCACGAACACACAGGGTGCAGCAGCTAGGCCAGCTCACACAGCCTCCAAACACTTTCCATTTAGATGTTATTTTTCATTATACAACACAACCAGTGGAGGAGACGATTGTTCTGAGGCTCCAGAGCAAGGCAGAATCCCCCAAGCACACGTTTTATAACCAGCAGGACTGTAAATTAAAGGAAATAAGGAGTTGAGATGCTGCCTTGAACTGCAGGGATGCCTATGGAGCCCTCGTCCTCCTCTCTCCCACGGTTGCCATTGAGGCAGACAAGCTGTGGCTAAAGCCAACCCAGCTCACGTGCCACTTGGGAGAGCCCAGAGCTCAGAGCTGTGGCTGTATTTTGCACCTGTGTGGGTCACACATCAGGAGACAACAGAAGGGTGCAGGCAACTGCAGTGGAATGCAGCCCAAGAGCACCAAATGTGGCCTGGTTGGCATAGCCAGACTTCAACCTCAACTGGAAGGAAAAGCAGCTCCCCATGAGAGGATGCCTCAAGGAATATGGCTGTTGGTGGACCACTGTGCCCAGGAACATCACTTGTGGTCTCCACCAGAGCTTAGTGTGAGCTGGACCATGACTGCACGTGCCCCTGGTTTGTTCCACCCAACTCAGGAAATATGACAGCAAACTTACAGACCCAGCAGTGAGCACAGCACAGACTGGGGGGGCTGAGCACGACAAGCACAACACGACGCAGCAGGCAGCCTGATGTGAGCACAGCACCAGGAAGGTGCCAGCCCCAGAAGGAACAACTGATGCTCAGTGCAGGGCAGTGGGAAACCAATCTGCACAAGGGGAAGGGAAGAACAGAACAACAAACAGGCCTAGAAAGCCTGGAGAGCAGCAAGAGGGCAGAGCTCAGGCAGTCTGACAGATGCTCTGCTCCTCCAGCCCCTGCATCAATGCACAGCTGGGTGTCCCAAAGCAAAACCCTTCACATTACACCATCCCACTGTTGGTGCTCTTACTGAGCAGGGAGAGCTCCTTCCTCGTGTCCAGCCCTGCAGCACAGGGACACCACGCAGAGCAGCAGGCTTGGCTTTGGCCTGGGGTGACCTCCCAGAGCCTTCCACCACGACAGGCTTCCTTCTGTTTCTCCTGGCATAAGAACATGTGCTCCAACCAGACACTATTTTTAAACGTAACTTCAAGGATCAGGGGAAAAGGAAAAAAAAAAAAACTTGAAGCAAAATACATTTTTAAGTTCAGTGCGGAGATGTTGCCAGGTCCATATTCCAGATCTTGAAAAATGATTTCAGAAAGATAACCCATCCAATCAGCTTTACGTCAGCTCCGCTGCCATCGCTGCCGGGACACCTTTTCCAAGGAAAATATTATGATTTCAGTTCTAAAAGCATTAAGGAAGTTTGAAAGTTGGAACCCCATACATCACTGTGCATGAGTTTACCCCACAAGAAGTTGGGATTAGCTCAGTCACTACGAGCAGCAGCTTTTATTCACCTCCTCTGAACATCAGCTCAGCTGCTTTGAAAACACAGGTCTGCTGAGAGCTGCGAGCCAAATTCCTCTGGAGATCAAAGGCCTGGAGAGGTAAGTCCCTCACTTAAAAACATCCCTACGAAATTAAGATCCACCTTCCCACAAACGTTGATTGCACTCTTATATGTGCAAGGGGTCAGATTCATCCTGAGACAAGCTTCCCTCTATCAGATCAGAGTGAGACCACGGCCCTGGGAGGTATCAGCATCCCAACCTACAAACAGCACCCAAAGAGCTCACCCAGAGCATCACAGAGCTCTTCATCACGTTAATTAAAATAAACTTTGTGGGCTTGCTTTCAGAATGTCTCCTTGTGGCAAGCGTGCTGTGGTATGGGGAAACCTCTCCTCTCAGCACAGCAGCATCCCATCACCACCTGAAACAGGAGCACTGCGTGGAAGAGGATGCCCCATCCCTGGACAGGTGACATGCTGGAAGCTCCATGTGCATCCTGCTGCCCCCATCCCACTGCATGCCCCACAGCACACACAGCACCAGCACACGTTTACAAAACACGGATTCACAAAGAGCACGTGCATGTGGGGGCAAGTAGTACAACGAGAGCGTGAGGACAGCTGACTCTAACTTATCAGCTTTTAGCTACGAGTGATCTTCTCAGATATTCAAAAAAAAAAAAAATCGCAGTATGCATACTTGCATTAATTAGCAGCCAGCAATTATGCCAAAAGATGCCTTAAGAGATTGGCTCCTATCAGCACAACACACTGCCTGACATGGGAACCACCAACTGCCCCAGCTAGCTGCTTCTGAGCAGGACAGGGGCAAACTGGAGCAACCTGTGTTGTCTGTTGCAGGTTTGCACAGCGAGCTGGCAGCTCTCCCCTCTGCTCAACCAAACTGATGGAAGAGGTCTTACTTTGCAAACACGGAAGCGATTTCTGAACAGAACTGCTGCGGTCTTTGTTACTTCTCAAGCATCAAAAGTTGGGAAAAGTTTACGGGTGAGTTGCCATTACACATCAAAGACAGCAGCCTTCCCAGCAGCACCCCTCCTCCCAGTAACTCCCGCGCAGTTGATAAGAATCTTGTGTTTTCAGTTTCACATCTCAAATCTGCACCACTGTAATGTCTCACATCCAAACAGATGCAGACTCATTACTCTGAGAACTGTTTATCCCACGTAGCATGCAGGAAGCCCCAGTCCTTGCAGCACTGCTCCCATGGAGCTGGGAATAATGAAGCTCCTGACTTCGTGTGGCACAAAGCAAGGTCTTCGTGGTGAGCAGGTTTTTAATCCTGCTACAGGCAGAATCTGGGTTAGATACAGTAGAAATATGGAATGTGGCTGTAAGGTGATGCCCCTTCCTCAGGAACACCTGATCCCCTGGTGCATCATGAGCACAGGTCAAAGGGAACATCCTGCAGCTCCGTAGTAAGGTTTGCCAAAGTGATGAGCAACTGTGAATTTGTGCTTTGAGATATCAGTGCCCGGACACAGGAAAGCACCAAGAACCCATCCTACAAAGAACTGCTGCAGAGGGGTGCCATGCCTCACAGTGCCTTCCAGTGTCAAAATCCACCATTCACATTAAGAAGAAACTCAAGACTTATCCATACACACTGCTCTGGCAGGAGGAATCCAGCTGCAATCCAAACTCCTCTGTTGGACCAACTACCACCTATTGTTTTCCCTGTATCAGAGCTCAATTTAAAAAAAAAAAAATCCTCCAAGTCTCAACCTCAAAGGACAGCCTGTAGGTCTTCCTATTCAGGACCATATTCTTTACTCAGCTGCCTGAGCTCGTGGAAGACACAGCACCAGCACTGCTCAGGGGTGTCACACCAGGAGCCAGAGCTGCAGCTCACCCTTCAGACCGGGGTTCCTGCTACTCCAAAGGCACCAGGAGCTCCTTCCCAGCACACAGCTCACTGTGCAGGACCCCCCACCACCCGCTCACCTTTTGGAAGTACTCATGTCCACGGGCTCGTCCCCTGTCTGAACCTCCACTTTAATGGTTGCTTTCACCTCTCCGCTTTTTAACAGTCCTTGCACTTTTCCAGCTCCGGGATCCGTTTTTATTTTCATGTCTCCTTCAGCACTTATTTCAGTTCCTAACAGTCCTTTCTCCATTTTTAGTTTCTTACTGTCCACATCGTTATGCGGTACCTCACGTTCTAGGGCTCGTTTCTGACTCCGTGTCCTGCATGCTTCCTCTGTCATTGTGAGGCTCTGGGGAGAGAGGAGACACAAACGAGTTAAGTGCCTGGCAAAAAGTAAGTTGGACAAAACACCTTAATTTCAAAACAGGGCAAAGTACAGCGCTGCTGCAAAAGAAGTTCTGAAAGAGCAATAAAAGTTTTGCTCCTCTGCTCGCCTGCCCTATCTGCTGCACACATCACAGACTGCAGCCATTAAGCACCCAGCATCACCCTGCTCGTGCTCGTTATGTGAAGCAAAAACAAACAGAAAAGGCAAGACAAGAAAACACAACTCAAACCCCACCGAGTATTCAACTACAAGCAGGAATCCTAACACCAGCACAAGGAGCCCGCAGCGGGGAACACGCAAACCCCCACGCCTGGAAGAGTTTGGACCTCTCCCAAGAAGCAGGAAGAACGTACGGATTTGCCTGACATGCAAATAACCGTAATTACAAAATTGGAGATTAGGATCGGGCTGGGAGCGCTGCCACGTCTCTCCCAGGACCCCCAGCCCTGTGGCTGCGGGCTCAGGGACCACCACGCCCTGCAGGGACAGCCCTCCACGCTCCTGGATGACCACAGCCCCTCCTGGGAGGGGAGGAGGGCCAGGCCGGGGCAGCACGCCGAGCAGCAGCATGGCACCGACACCGGGTACCTGCGGACACCCCTCGGACGCGGAGCTGAGTCAGGCTTTGATCCCATGACATCACTGGGCTCCACATGACCCTTCCCAGGATGCAGCCTGCGAGACAAAGCACTTTCCAGAAACCAGTCTGAGCCGGCAGCAGGCGACCCGCAGCGGGGCTAACCCCGGCGCCCGCAGCATCCCCACCGCTCCTCCTCCTCCTCTTCCTCNCCATCGCTGCCGGGCTCAGAGCCGGGCAGGAAGGTGTCAGTGTGTGTGTGTGTGTGTGCTGGGTTGAGCTCAGTGCTCAGCAGCACAGCACCGTGGCAGCTCGCACCCAGCTCCAGCCACAGCCGGCCCTGCAGACAGCAAGGCTGCTCCTCACCCCAACAATCCGGGCAGGAATTACAGATCTCACTGCTGTGCATTCAGTGTGAGTGTACCTGAACCTGGAGCTGCAACCAAGGGCCACCAGTCAGCTCGCAGACACTGGGATTTGCTGTTTTCACAGAGGGATTCTTGCAGCAGGGCTGCTCAGTTGGTACAAAACCTCCTTGAGAGGACAAAAAGCAAAACCGAGCAGATCTGGGTTTGCTTCCAGTACCTGTGCACCCTCTGCTCCTGGAGGAGCAGCACAGCTCCAGCAGCAGGTGCTGACCCAGCACTGGTCAGTGTCTCTGTACTTTAGGAACAAGGTTTCAAGTTTTAGGAGTGCTTATAAGGCACGGATTTCTATTCTTTTGTTATTCCCAGTTTTAACTGAGATGGGGGATAGGAGCGTTTCAAGCTGTACTGAGGGACCATATCCCTACTGTACTCAGAGTCAGGCAGGATTCACAGCTGGATCCCCCTGACCCACACCACCACAGCTGCGTGCAGTGGGGCAGAGCCCCAGAGCCTGCTCAGCACCCCTGGGGCGAGCCCAGCAGCAAGCACAGGCTGCAAACAGCACACACACCTTCCCAGCACTCCCATCCTGCTACAGGTTCCCCAGGACAGCACACTCCAGCATCGACATGGCCTCTCTGCTTTGCAGTAGTGATGGGAAGGCAGCAGCACGGGACAGCAATTGCTAGCAAGAACACTCTGCTAGGTGGGCACAGATCAGCAGCTCAGAACGCCCAGACCCCACAAAAGACAACGCATCACTTTAGAAGTCGTCCCCAGGTCCCCACTTCTGCTCCTCCAACTTCAACAGGCACCAGACAGCACGAGGGGCACGCAGTGCAGGCACGGCCCGACCCCACCTCCCATTTTACAGGAGGAAGGGTAAGTAGGAATTATGCAGTAGGTTTTTTATGGGAGGTTCTGCTTTTTATGACAGCGAATAGCACAGCTCGGAGCGGAGAGCTCCGGACCTCAGCAGCCAATTCTCAGCTTTAAGTGCCATTGCTGTAACAAATTAACTCCTACGATCAATTCAAAGGCAGTTTAGTGTAGAATATAGAACACTGCCTTGCTCCAAAGCCCTCCATGCTGCTCCACTGCCCTCTGAGCACACTGCCAGCAGCCAAAGCTCAAACCTGTGCTGAGCTCATGGCCTGGGAAGCACCACACGTGGCAGTGCCCGTGGCTGCCACCTGCTCACCTGCTGTAAAAGGTACAGAATGGGGCAGAGGAAGGCCCAGTTTGAGATGTGGGGAATTAATCACTTTGTGTTGATGTTTCCTGATGCGCAGTGGAGCCCAAACCAAGCTGGGCAGCCCCAGTGTGGAGCAAAGATGCTGGCATTCAGTTCTCACTGCTCCCACAACACAGTAATGTGAAACAGAAAGGGACAAAGCGAGAAGGACATGCAGGGCTTCGTGGGAACCCCCACCAATGAGAGCAGCAAACTCTGCAGGGCTCACTGCTTCAGGAGCAGCCCTCCTTCCCTGCACCAGAAGTGAAGGGGGAACAAAAAAAATAGAAAGAAAGAAGAGCAACAAGAGCGAGGCCAACGCACAATAGTTGGACCAAGTCTTCCAAATGTTTTTAGCAGCGAGATTAACATAATTACGCAACATAATTAACCTCTGCTCACCCCCCCCCACCCCCCACNGCAGCACAGCTCCAGCAGCAGGTACTGACCCAGCACTGGTCAGTGTCTCTGTACTTTAGGAACAAGGTTTCAAGTTTTAGGAGTGCTTATAAGGCACGGATTTCTATTCTTTTGTTATTCCCAGTTTTAACTGAGATGGGGGATAGGAGCGTTTCAAGCTGTACTGAGGGACCATATCCCTACTGTACTCAGAGTCAGGCAGGATTCACAGCTGGATCCCCCTGACCCACACCACCACAGCTGCGTGCAGTGGGGCAGAGCCCCAGAGCCTGCTCAGCACCCCTGGGGCGAGCCCAGCAGCAAGCACAGGCTGCAAACAGCACACACACCTTCCCAGCACTCCCATCCTGCTACAGGTTCCCCAGGACAGCACACTCCAGCATCGACATGGCCTCTCTGCTTTGCAGTAGTGATGGGAAGGCAGCAGCACGGGACAGCAATTGCTAGCAAGAACACTCTGCTAGGTGGGCACAGATCAGCAGCTCAGAATGCCCAGACCCCACAAAAGACAACGCATCACTTTAGAAGTCGTCCCCAGGTCCCCACTTCTGCTCCTCCAACTTCAACAGGCACCAGACAGCACGAGGGGCACGCAGTGCAGGCACGGCCCGACCCCACCTCCCATTTTACAGGAGGAAGGGTAAGTAGGAATTATGCAGTAGGTTTTTTATGGGAGGTTCTGCTTTTTATGACAGCGAATAGCACAGCTCGGAGCGGAGAGCTCCGGACCTCAGCAGCCAATTCTCAGCTTTAAGTGCCATTGCTGTAACAAATTAACTCCTACGATCAATTCAAAGGCAGTTTAGTGTAGAATATAGAACACTGCCTTGCTCCAAAGCCCTCCATGCTGCTCCACTGCCCTCTGAGCACACTGCCAGCAGCCAAAGCTCAAACCTGTGCTGAGCTCATGGCCTGGGAAGCACCACACGTGGCAGTGCCCGTGGCTGCCACCTGCTCACCTGCTGTAAAAGGTACAGAATGGGGCAGAGGAAGGCCCAGTTTGAGATGTGGGGAATTAATCACTTTGTGTTGATGTTTCCTGATGCGCAGTGGAGCCCAAACCAAGCTGGGCAGCCCCAGTGTGGAGCAAAGATGCTGGCATTCAGTTCTCACTGCTCCCACAACACAGTAATGTGAAACAGAAAGGGACAAAGCGAGAAGGACATGCAGGGCTTCGTGGGAACCCCCACCAATGAGAGCAGCAAACTCTGCAGGGCTCACTGCTTCAGGAGCAGCCCTCCTTCCCTGCACCAGAAGTGAAGGGGGAACAAAAAAAATAGAAAGAAAGAAGAGCAAGGTTAGAGAAGAGGAAAGGGGAGATGAAAGCACATGCATGCCCATACCCCAAGGTGAGCAGCAGACAGAGGTGGCTCCAGCTATCTTCAAGGTGCAGCTGAACACAGCCCAAAGATGCCTCTGCACGCACTCCTTGCTGCAGCTGAGCTCTGTTTCTTGGAGCACCCTGAGTGTTTTTTTCCCCATATACTCACTGAGGATGAAGGCAGAGGCCACATCTCTTTGGCAAAGTTATGATCCCTGTGCATGCAGCACTGCGTGAAGGTGCAGTGGAACCCACGTGCCCACACACACATGGGCAGGAGCTCACAGCCTCGCCGTGTGAGCCTCAGGAATCCCAAACTGAGATCAGGACGATCGTTAGTATCATTATTATTTTTCACAAACAATGAATGAGGGGCAGGACGAAAACAGCAGGCTGACAGAAATGAGAACCCCAGCACCTGCCCTCACCCGGGCTCCTGTGCCACCCCGGGGCCGCGCTCCCCACGGCAGCGCCCCGAAGCAGTGGGGTGGAGGGCAGTGGGCGCCCTGCTGCCAGCCCACCAAGGGTTAAGCCCTGCCATTTTGGTGCCATTCACCGATATGTCCATTAAGGGTGTTACATAACAAAATGGCAGCCCTTAACCCTTTCCTCGCCGGCTGCCACACTGCCGTGCCGAGCGCCGGCCGGCGGCACTCCCAGGCGTGGCGGCCCTGACCCCGCCACGAATCAATGGGAACGTTTCCCCTCCCCGGGAGCGTGCAGGGGAAGGAAGATAAGCAGCCTCGCTCAGCACCTCTGAGTCCTTGCTGGTAGAAGCTGGAAGCCCACACA
This sequence comes from Odontophorus gujanensis, assembly GCA_013399175.1. NCBI lineage: Eukaryota > Metazoa > Chordata > Aves > Galliformes > Odontophoridae > Odontophorus > Odontophorus gujanensis. Next base: position 21,193 of record VXAB01012155.1, read on the forward strand.
AGTTTCCTCTGTGCCAGGGCACGAGGCACAGAGAGAGAAGCGCCGGTGGCTGCGGGGATGGCAGCACAGCAGCGGGTCCACGGTGGAAAGCATCCCAGGGATGCAGCCCAGTGCTGCAGGAGAACGGCCACGCTGTGGGGCAGTGGGGCACCACGCAGCCCTGTGCCAGCAGCAGTGCCCAGCACCCACAGGTCCCTCTGACAGCGGTGCTCAGCACCACACCGTGCCCACAGCACCAAGGCCATCAGCCTGCATGCGACCGAGTGCACGTGCCATCAGCGGGCGGCTGCTGAGGCTCTGAGCACCACGAGCAGAAAGCTCTGCTCTCGGCCAGGCAGGAGAGTGGAGGTCCTGAGGCACAGGGAGGCACTGCTCTGCTTTGCTCTGCTTTTGTGTCAACGCACCTTAAGAGCAATCACTGTTTACAGTACAGCTTGGCTCCGTGTGCCCACAATAACGATTAGAGCATGGGATTCTGAGCACTCCGTGCACCACAGCAGTCACAATTCCTGACAAAGCTCCATGTGCCACAGACAATACCAAACAGAGCTGCGTGGATGTGGGGCAGTCACAGCCTGCAGAGATCAAACTGATCTGCAGGAATTTGGGGAGGACCTCATGGCCAAGGTGATCTAAGACAACTCATGCTGCTTTTTTCTTTTTCAATGCACTGCCCTATCCACAGCACAGCTCTTCCTCGTGCTGCTGCTCTTCTCCCCAGAGCAGGGACTCACACCGCTGTGCCCAAGGGCAGCAGCACCCAGCCTGACCTCAGCCCCACAGTCCCATCAGCCCGTGTAGATATAAGCTAATGATTAAAAACTGTTTATCCAGCATTTATTTTCACTCAAAAATGAGGCGTAGCGCACACGCGCTCTGCATTCACCCAGTGTTAGTTAGTAACACATCCTCAGTCCACACATACATGGGATAAGCACAACTGGACACAAAGGACAGCACCAAAAGGAAGACCTGGGCAGCACTGGGAGTTTCCTTACTCTCCACTTCACCCCGTGCTCCAAACAACAGCTTTAGAGTTACAGCAGCTTTAAGGTCCCAGCTCGGGTCTGCAGCCTGCACACAGAGGGTGCTGCCCACAGCCACTGTGTGAGGGATTTGCTTGACCTGAATTCTCCCCCAAGTTTTATGGATCTATTTTTGTCTAGCAACCACTGGGCAGGAAGTCTGCTAATGACTACGTCTGGGCTTTGTATTACCCAACAAAATAAAGTTACCAAGATCCCTCAGAGCAGAACAGCAGTTGAGTGCACATCTCTGTCGGGGCTCAGACGGGCAGCATTCAGGCAGTGAGTAAAAGGAGACAGTGTTCATGTGTGCACCTCTGCAGCTTCAGAGCACACGGCGAGCACTCACAGGTTGATTACTCACTGATCAAGAGAGCAGATTAAGAAGTTTCCACAACTGTGGTCAACACGTCAGAGCACAGCAGCGACACTGTGACTCTCACTGCTACTCCCACTCCTCCGCCGCTGGCTGACATCACACAGAGGGTGCTCGTGTGACATCACTCGGTCTTTCCCTTTGCATGAAGGTAGCTCTGTTTTGCACAGATCTGGGCTCGGGGCTCAGCTCTGAAGCTGACTACTGCACAGAGCGTAGCAAATCAAATCAGTAAAGCTACGAGCTTGTTTTTCTACAGGAGGTGCTGGTGTCAAGCTGAAGTGAAGACCAGAAGCGTTTAACACATCACCAGAGGGGAGGAGGAAAAAAAAAAAAACCACACCAAAAAACAGCCACTGGACAAAGGCTGAAATCACTAATTAAATAACAGTTCATTTGCCTGTCCATTAAGAAGGGAGCACCACCTGCACAGGACAGCCACACCAGAGAGCTTCCCAACACACAGCTCCACATACAGCGCTGCAGAGTTGCAGGGGAGCTGCACAAATCTCATTTCCATTCACCACTTTGCTTCTGGGGGTTGCACAAACGATCGAGACCTACACGGGTCTCAAGGGAGGAATCTCTGCGCACTCACTATTGCCTCTCCTCTTGTTCAAGACCGAAAATACTCCGCAGCTGTTGTGAATGCCCAGCTAAAAGGAAGCGAAACTTCTCTGTCTGCCCATCAGTAAGCTGAGGAGACACACGGATTTCGGAGTGCTGGTTAAATGTTAAGTGAAAGGTGACTTTTGGTTAAGGCAGAAGCTGAGTTGGATAGCTGAGCTCTGCTACAGCACCACGTCATGACAGCCCACCCCAACACCGTGCCCCCCCAGTCCTACCCGTCAGTGAGGTTCATGGGTCCCACGGGGGGTCCTGTCTGCACCACGTGGCTGAAAGCGACCGCAGCAAAGGTCCTGCAGGAAAAGACAAGGAGGTGAGCACGCCTTTGGTCCATGTAGGGATGAGCCCACCTGAGACAGAGACCCTAAAACCGTGGAAAGGGCGGAGAGTGCATGCTCTGGTTCAAGCTGGGAAGGAATTGAAGTCAGGGTTTGAACGCTTTCAGATCAACACACAAACACACACCAGCTCTGTTCAGCAATCACTGACTTTGTGTTTGTGTATGAAAGACACCTGAGTGCATCTATTGTCCTACACTAGCTCACATGCCCCAAAAGGTCCTTTTACAACCCCACACACACAGCACAACCTCCCCACCTTCCTCTTCCCACTCTGTGAAAACACCAAGGGAAGAAAGAGCGAGCCTGCACACACTGACCAGTGAGAAAACACCACCAAACCAACCCGTGGACTGCACACCTGATGGGCAACGAGCACACACAGCACTGCTGCTGGCCCACAGCACCAGTCCAGCAGTGATCCCCGTGCCAGTGTGCAGCAATGGGTGCACTGCAGCTGCCGAGTGCCCTCTCAGGAGCTCAGCCTCTCCTTTCTGCTGAGCCACTGAGTGCTCTGAGTCATTTCCCTCCTCCAAAAGTCTTTTTGGAGCTGTTTTCTGTCATCTGTGGGCAGGACAGCAGTTCACCACCTCTTGCTCTCTGGACTGGGGAGGCCGGAGGGTCCTTCACCCCCAGGGTGGGGGGCACTGCCCCGTGCCATCACCCGCTGTGCTGTTTGCAGCACCCAGAGGTTCCAATGGATTAAACAAATTGCTACAAAATTGTAAAGAGAGGAACTTAATGAATGGATATGCAACTGCATTCTGGGTCTTGATTAGCTATCTAGAGGGCAGGTCTTGCTAATTATAGCTCATCCTATTAGTCCAATGCTTTTCTAATTAGTAGCCCATTGAAAACCATCGTTACAGCTACTTCAGGGCCCCTGCTCAGATCCAGCAGTGCTGTAAGCAGTGGCCGTGCTGCGGTGCATCCACACCTGGTTGGGACACAGACACCCAAACCTCCAAAAAGCCATCGCAAGTGATGAGCTCCTGCACTAATTATTAACTGTGACACTGCCACAAGTTGTGACACTGCTGGGAAAAGAGAAAGGCGGGGAGGGGGGCAAGGAAAAGATTGTGGAGGAGCGAGCAGGAATCACTCCTTCCATTGTGCTCTGGACAGGGGAAGTCTGAGCTGAGCTGGGGCTCCTGCCCGCCTCCATTTTTAACAAACCGTAGCATTAAACTCCCATCGTGCTCCTGTCATGGGACTAAAATAGTTTTCGTCTTACGAGGACACGAGGAGCTGTTTAACTGCTTCCCTGCCATGGGATGCTGCAGCTCTGCCCCGCAGTGATGGAGCTCTGAGCACCCTCAGCTCCAGCACCGCATCCCCATGGCACGCAGCGCTGAGGAAGAAGGGTTGAGATGCTTTGGAGGGGCTCTTGGTAAAGCAGCACTGCAGGGATTCCCGTGGGAAGCAGGCACTTCAGTGGTTAACAGTGGGAAGTGCAGCTCCAGCTCTGACAAGTCCCAGCAGAAGGCAGCGGTCGGCCGGAGCCACACGGCCACGTGTCCCAGTGCTACCAGCACCGCCATGCTGGGAAGATCAGCCCTCAGTCCCCAGGTTCAGGGGCAGCATCCTTCTCTGACAGAGCTCAGATTGGTGGAACCCAGTGAAGGGTTCTCCTCTACAAAACAATGACAAGTTGTAGGTCAGAATACGGCCACCGTATTTTTAGTGCCATTGCTGAATTCCACCCAACACCATCCGGACAAGCGACGGTTCCGTAGAATTCATGGGATCCACCACGCCAAGCGAGGTCTTGAAGATATCCTATTTTGAGAAGACAGGCTCCACATTCTTGAAGACAAAAGCATAGAAACTGTGACACAGGGACCACAGCACGGCTGCAAGCAGTTCCTCAAACAATGAGATAAGAAAACCCTGCACTGCTCGGAGCAAAGCAGTCAGCACCAGGAGGAGCCACGTTTCAATTTCAGTATTGACACACGAGGGGCTGGGGTTGGGAAAGTCCTCCCACTCACTCCTAAATCCCCACAGAGATGAACACGTGTCCATCAGGAGTGCCCCGAATTACTCCTTTGGATCAATGTGTGCGCTCAGGGTGGGAACACAGAGCCCGGAGATGGGCACAGAGGGAACGCTACTCACGGGCAGCAGCTGCTCCATCCAGCACAGCCATCCTTTGGAAAACACTTCCCAGCGTTCCCTTATGGATGCCAAGGGCCACTGAGTCCCATGGAAGCACGTGCAGGGATCCACAAGCAGCGTGTCCCTCCTCCAGAGTGGGCAGCATGCTCCAAGCTGAGCCTTTTGACACCACTTGCAACTAAAAGTTGGTGTTTTCAGACCAAAATGCCAACATGTTTGGACTGCTCTCATTCCCAGGCCGGTGCACCTCGGTGTCACTGCGGTGTCATACTCCACCCTCCCTCCCCAACAAACCCTGTCTGATCTGAGCCCCCTCTGCCTTCTGGGTGCAATGTGTGCCACACTGCTGGCAGAGGAGGGGGGGTCCTCTTCTCTATGCACTGCAAGGGACGGCTTGGCAGAATATCAAAGAGGAGAAGGGGGACATGCAGGCATCATCCCGCTCACTTTGTGCCTGGCAGCTCCGAGGGTGGCATGGTGACACTGCCACCATCCTCTGCTTAACAGCAGGGTCTTCCTCCTCTCCAGGATAATCCTTTCTGAGCCCACCTGGCTTCATCCAGCATCACTCCCAGAGGTCTTATAGAAGGATTCTTCTTCTTTCTTTTTGGAGCTCGAGGTACTGTCCTCCACCAACGACATGCTCTTCATCTCAGTGGTAGGAGTGCGTTAATAACCCATAAGCTAATAATTCTGTCACAGCAATCTTCGCTTCCCTGCCTGTATTATTTAAAAAGCAAGCCGAGGGTGTGCGTGGAGCATGACACTGCTCAGCAATCCAAATAAGGGAACGAAATGGCAGCTTGGCAGGAGCCCAGCGGCCACACCTATTGACGGGGGAAGCAGCACAGCCACCCCAGTCATTATGGCAGCAGCCCTGTGCACAGCAGCACCCACCTGTGCTCCGACATCCCCCCCATGGCACCGTGGGGGGGAGTGTGGGGTGCTCCGTCCCCACCCCACAGTCACAGGAAGCGGTGCTGTCACTGTGCCCGTGGGACCGAGGGCTTGTCCTGAGCAGCAAACCATCTGTGTGCTGTGGAGCAACACGTGCAGAAGGGAAATGGGATGCGTGAGAGCCGAGTTCGACGCTGTTACTCCGCTCCGTGGTGTGACACAATGTATGGCTGCCACAAAAGCGTGAGGGCAGAGAGCAACCAGAGGTGTGACAGCTGCAAGGAGCACTCTGCGAAGGGAATATTCCCATCAAGGACGTGTCTGAGTCTCCTAAAGGATCAGTGACGTGCAATATTAAAAGGAGTCATCTTCAGCTACTTCTTCTGACTTCATCATCACCGCAGCTCTCGAGCACCAGTGACCGAGTAGCCCTCCAGCTGCCTTTGTTCTCTAAACCACTTCTACCGCTTAAGTTCTGGCCATTATTAAGCCATTGTCTCCAGGTTTAAACCGGTTTTGGTCTGACAAAATGAAATGAATCCATCCCTCTCTGGACAGTCTTGCAGCAGCAGAATCATTGCCAATACCTTCAACACAAGCAGACGGAACAGTTTGCAGCCACAACCCAGAAGGGCACTCCCCGACCTCGCTGTGCTGCCACAAAGCTCAGAACATCTGCCTAAAAAGATGCAAGTCCACCTGCTTCAGGATTTAAGAGAATGTCAGTCACCAAATACTCCACACATTCATTGAGAACTGTCATGTGCATGGCCCAGAGATGACAGTGCTGCCCTCGGACCCACTCAGCACAACCCGGGCTCCTTCCAGACACCAGGCTCAGCACATCTGTACGTACAGCCACGCCAGGGATGTGCAGAACCATGACACCCAATGCTGCTGCAGACAGGGTTTTCTCAGATCCTATTAAATATGAATGCCTTCAGTTTACTTCCTCTAATTCTTGTGAGCATTTCAAAGCTGGGGACCACGTGGTTGCGCCAGCAAATGAGCGGCCAGGCACGGCTGATGGGCTGCAGCAAGGAAGTCCTCCTACAGCAATAGGTAAATAAGCATGAGTATGAAACCTCAAATTAGGCAGTAAATGGGATCTTTAACATCTCCAAAGTCTTCCCCACTTGTAGCATAAACTAAACTGAGCAAACAAAACACCACTGTCCACCTTGGGACGCGTGGAGCAGTGTCAGCAGTCGCTTTGTCGCTCCCCCTGTTTATCAGGGACCCACCTGGACCTCCCGTGCTCTGTTCCAGCTGTGTGTTGGGCAGCTCGGAGCTGCTACAAGGAAACACTGCCAATGTGTCAGCTATAGCATCACCAGCAGAGAGGTAGCAGGGTCTGCAGACAGCAATGGCAGAGCCCCTTCCCTTGGGGGAAGCAGCAGGTTCACCAGGTGCTGCTGTTAGGAGTGTCCCACTGAACTGGTGTTTTCCTGAATGCTAACACCTGCAGTCCCATGCACACCAGAATTAAGCAGGCCACGACCAAATCAATGCCAAGACCAACTGAAAACGCAATCAAAGCTGCATCTTTTCCCCACTGGGAAGCTGCAAAATGAGCATGCACACCTTCCCTTCCAGCATGCAGTGCAAAGACCCTCCTGTAAACCTCTTCCTTATTCTGGAGAACAAACAGCCTACCAGAGAAGGGAAGCGAGGCATCCTGCCTGCACCTCTTACACATCCATCACTGCACTCCTTCACTTCAAGACTGAGGGAAATGGTTTTGCAGGTCTTCGTGGCACATGCTGTGTGCACTCAGCAGATGGGACAGCCACGGCATGGAGATGCTGGAGGGACTTATCCGAGGCAATGCAAAACTTCTCCTCCAGAGAAGCACAGGTGAGAAGGAGAGTGCATTACCCAGCAGCCCTCAGCTGTGCACAGGTCCCAGGATGCAACCCTGGGGAGGTTGGTGATACTGGAGCTGAAAAGGAACAGAACAGGCACTGCTACAGCTGCACCTGGTCAGAGCTTCTCCTTCCCTCAACTATTTCAGCATGCCAAAAGGACAGTGTACTCCAACGCCTTTGCTTAAGAATCAACACATGAAAGCTAGGGATGCACGAAACTTGCTAAGCTTTACTTTTGTCCCATACAATCCAAACAGCCTAACCTCACTTTTGTTGCTCAAAATACTCATGATTGCTTAAAGAGCTGCGCCCATCAAGCCACAGCACTGCTCTCCAGCCCTGACTGCTCCAAAGGAGGAACCACCAGCAGCACAGCAGGCTGCGGGCTCAGAAGCCCCAGCAGAAGGAAGAGGCAGTCTGTAATTAAGACGTAGGAAAGCTGTCTGGGAGGATTCCTTCCTGCCCCGTCCCAGCCACAGCCCCCGGGTGATGCTGAACAGGGGGCACAGACACATGCTAGTGTTGGGAGGCCGACACCAGGAGTAGCACCACCAGCAATCCCATGGTCTGGAGAGGGTGGAGGAAGGGAAAGTGCTGAACAACTGAAAGCCAGCATAGGAAACTGCATGTCAGTAAGCCTTAACCTTTGCTCGGGCACTATCCCACAGCACCAGCCTCAGGCCGCTCACTCGTGGTTTCCCCACCTGAATGTGGGCACAGGGTTCAGCTGGTAGTGACACCGATGCACACAGGGCAGAGGAAATATCACAGTAATAACTTCTTGCAAGAAGAACACGCCTGTGAGCCCCTGGGGCTGTCCAGCTCCTAAATCCCATGTTCCTGCCCCCTTCTGTTCCCAAACCAACACGACTTCACGTGCCCGCTGCAATGCCACACACGCAAGTGGTGTAACACAACAGCAAACAGTACTTCCCCACGTCCAAGAATAAGTCCATCGTATTTCCAGGTACCACAGTGTCCACAAAGCTCTACGTTACTCCGGTAATGACCAAACAAGGGACTGGAATTCAATGAGTGCCCGTCCCAGAGCTCTCCATAGCGCTGGTTGTTCTGTGAAGAGGAGCAGAAAACCTCTGCAGCACTGCTTTTTCTTTCATGTCATATGAGAGCTCTGCACATGTATGTCAGTCCAACAGGGAAACACACACACTGCACACTTTCTTTCCAACTTCCCTCTGCTCCGCACTGCTCAGGCAGCACCTCCCTCCAGCAGGGAAACCTCCATGGTCACACAGAAGCTCCAACCTCTCTCAGCAGGTCTGGCTGAGGCGGTCCTTCATCACCCAAAGGAGCTTTAAGCTTCATTCCCTACATGCTCCCAGCTACCTGAGGAATGCCAGAAGTCAGCTGCCTTTAGATTTATCCCAAGCGCTCTCCTCTGTCCCCCTCCCAGCACAGCACAGGTGGTGCAGACAGAACCACGGCCCCACACATGCCCCAAAACCATCATCACACAGCACATAAGCACCACCTGAGTTTACACCAACAGTTCTGAGCAGCTCACTGTATGCCTACCAGCCTGTAATTACTACAGAAAGTCACAGCGCAGCTATATTAAGTTCCCGTATTAGCATAGTGACACTGCGGCGATGCCAGCTCGGTTGCATCACCGCCCATCAGTGTAACCCCACGGCCACATAACACTGCACTGCACTCCCACCTCTGAGCACAGGGAATGTCTGCAGCATGGATACATGGTGCTTCTTCCCAGCAGGACCTGTCCTGGTGTCCCTCCCTTCAGGCACGGGACTCAGCCCTTCTCACACCAACACACCAAGAAGCAGAGCAGTTCCCAGCACTGTGAGTAGGGCTGCATGGGAGGCAGTGCTCTGCAGGGTCACAGCCCCTCAGCACAACGCAGCAGCATGGGGCTCTGTGCCACCAGAGTGGGCTCCAAGTGCCAGAAGTTGCCAATGTGATGCCACCCCCAGGGATGCCTCCATCCCAAAGACCCCACACAGTACACACACATACCCAACGTGCCACGCACCATCCCTCTTATTTCTTACTTTTACCATCTCTGTTCCTGGTCCTCTACCACCTTGTGGTCTCTGCTGACCACGCATCCGCTGGGCTCCAGCTTCCCTGTGCTGCTCTCCTGGGGCTTGAGAGCTGCTCAGCAGTTTGGGAGCAGGGAGGGATGCGCTCCTGGCTCCTGCCTGCTCCGGTCTGCCAGCAGTCACAGATTCCCAAAGGGCCCTCTCCAGTTTTCACTTCCTGTGCAACACTCCCTGCGAGCAGCTCTGCCGCCTCTGCAGCCGGAGAAGGGAGCAGAGGAGGGAAGTCGGGCACCCACGGGAGGAGCTGGGGCCGGGGCCGGGGCCGTGCCCGTTTATCAGTCCTCGGGGACGGCTGCCCCAAGAGCACCGCGAGGGAACGTGGCACCGCAGCCCGGTCAGCCCGCAGCAGCGCGGGGCAGACAGAAAGGGACAAGCGAAAGCAAAACCTGAAGCGCAGGCATCTGAAACGAAGCCGCGAGCAGACGCCGTGGGGCGGCAGGAGCGCACATCCCAACTTCGGGGCCGCGCGACCGAGAACGCCGCGCGATACTGCGCAGCTTCAGGCGGTGCCCACTCGAGCAGGGCCGGGGCTCTCCCGCACGCAGTCACGCAGCGCAGAGCGCACCGGGCTGTGCCCCCGCCCCCGGGCCGCCCCGCTGCCCCC
>VXAB01012175.1:392-29537 GCA_013399175.1 Odontophorus gujanensis
GAACAACAACAACAACAACAACAACAACAAAGGTAAAAACAAACTCTCATTATATATTTACCATGGGAAACAGCAGCCGTTTTTTTTTTTTTTAAGTGAGTTAAATCATAGGAAGCTACTAATATTTCCTTAGAAATGTTATGTGGTAATTATTCTGCAGAGGCAAGGTGTTACACCAGTACTTTATCTAACTACTGGTTCTTGCAGTTCAAGAGTATGTTACAGGAGAAGGATCAGGTGTGTATTGCAAAGTCTTGCATATTGGTGCATAGACATATGTGTGTATAGGTATACATTGAGAATGTAGGATGCAGAATGTATTATACATCAAATAATTGTTTCATTATACTGCTGTAATCTCCAACAACAGGATCAATGGCAAAGATTTCACCAGTATTTTTAGACTTTTAGCAGTACTCTTACTTTTTTTGGACTTGTTTTTAAGGAGAATTTTTACAGCAAGATACAGTTGTAAAGTTGTTAATTCCTCAGCTATGTGCTTTTCTTCTTCTACAAAGATTAATTTTTCTTCTCCCTCACATCAAGCATTCTCCTAGCATGTTCTTTATTATGTATGAATTACTCTACCAAAAAATCTCAACAGAAAGTTTCAGTGTTACTTCTTTTCCAGTGGGTTATGGTTACGGCCTTGGTGTTAGCATGTACTTAGTACCATAGAGAAATAAGACTTAGTAATACTTTATCGAGGTTCTGATGGGGATGAACTACATTGTCCCTAAAGTGAGGTTTTTCTCATCATAGAATATATGTAATATAAATCCTGAAGGTGTTGTGAGGATTGTACCAAATCAAAGTATGAAACAGAAAGCAAATGAGTGATACATTGTGGTAATCAATAATTGCCTGCTTCTCCAGCTTTGATTTGGAGAAAGAGCTGATTACACAAAATTACATTTAGGCTTTGTTTTTGCACTTTGAATATAGAAGCATTGGATATCCTTGTAGCTTTACTGTGACAGGCATGATTAGATGCAACATCCGGAAACCCAACAGACGTCTAGAAAGTTCGATTAATATGTGTTGTAACAAAGAATATGTACAATACATAGACTTACTAATAGAATGCCAGTTCATAAAGCATTGAAATCTATAGCTTAAGAAAACAAATAAACAAAAAAACAGGAAAAGATTTTCTTGTCTTTTCATTTTTAAGCATGAATATCTATAACTCTACTCTCACTTTCCAAATATAAACTAAAATTCTAACATAACTATCCAATTAGAGATTTGCTAATTTTTTAGGAAATTAATAATTCTAATATTTTATTTGAGAATGAGGATGGAGGCACCTTCCTCCCAAAGGTCACTTAAGGGTAGTGAAGCACTAGAACAATCTGCCTAGAGAGGTGGTGGATTCCCCATCTTTGCAGACATTCAATGTCAGGCTGGACTGAGATGTGAGCAACCTAATCTATCTGTAAATGTCCCTGTTCATTGCAGGGGAGTTGAACTAGATCAACATTAAAGGTCCCTTCCAACTTAAATAATTATATGATTCTATGATATATATATTAATTACAAACATTAAAAAATAGCATTCATATGACAGAGAATGCTTGGACAATTATGCTTACTTGTGTAAATGCACTGACTGATATTATAAATCCAAAATCTTAAAAGAAATGGAACCTATAGCAAAAAGACAGAAGTGGTATCCTAACTTCAGCATATGATGTTGGCAGACAGTTTTCACAGAATAATCAGACGCAACATAGCACCAGATTTAGTTGAACAGTAGCTGAATAAATAGAAGCTCGGAATTTTGTGGTATTTTCCTGAGATATCTGCGTGAGCTTAAGAGAGATACAACCCTCCTGTTCCTCTGAAAGCTACTTGGCATCGCAAAAACCCCTCTGGGTTCCACAGCCTTGTTCTTCAGTCCCTAATGAGTGGCAGTGTGAACCACCTGCAAAAGCCAGGGCTGTGTGAATTTTGAACTAGCTGAGACAGTATCTGAGCTTATTTAAGCTCTGAGATTGCTGTGAGAACAACCAGCAAAGCCGGCAGATACCATGGCTACCAGCTGACAGTCAGCAGGTATAATTGGCTACTTTGAACTGTAGAGGCTTATGTGTTAGCCCATGTCAGTACGTTATAGAATAAGTTAAGAGACTCTAACTGTATTAAATACAGGGGAAGAGATGCTAGATAGGTATATATATCAAACGCTTCTCCCTCTAAAATGTGAGGTAGAGCTGACTAAACAATTAGAACTTTTTCCTTATAAAAGATATTCATAAGAGAAAGGCTGTATTTAATACTAGCTGACAAAACAGAGGCTGAAATACATCCACCAGCAAACTTTGAAAAATATTATCCCTTTCTGCTAGTTCTTATTTTTTGAAAAGAGATAGTAAAACCGACCCTTTTAGGCCTATTGTCCAAACCCTCCTCCCAAAATCTCTCATTTGCATTTTCTTTCAATCATGTGTGGCCACTTACAAGTATGTTTCTAACAGATTAAAGCAAACAGAGTTATCTAGGGATTTCAACTGCTTAACGGCAAACATCTTGATAACAGGAAAGCCCTTTAATACAGGGAACTTGAAGGAGTGAATGCTTTGCACATTACAGAATTTAAGATTTAAAAAAAAAAAAAAAAGAAAGAAAGAAAGCTGTATTTGATGTTTTTGGTACAGGTTTCAATTAACTGCTGTACATTAGAATAAAATGTAACTCCCATGAAAATACTTATTTTTACTTAAATGAGCCCCATTTAAGTGTCTTGTCTTCATTTTAACAGGGGGCTAATGATTGAGATGATTCACATTTTCCGTTTATCAGCCAACTTAAATGTCCTGGGAAGAAAAAAGAAGATATACATAATTGTTTCAAAATATGCATCCAGGCAAGGGTAGCAGTAAGTCACTGATCACATGGGGAAAACTGTTAAACTATTTGCTCACTTTTCAAAATCAGGGATAAAATAAATAGGCAGGGATTATTTCCACTAGATATGGCTGCTTAAAGTCCTATTCAGCATGTCCTTGTACACTTTCAGGAATGGAATTGCTACAACTTCTCTGGATAATCAGTTCCTTTGTCTCATCATTCTTATAGTAAGAACAAGCCCAGGTCCCTCAGGCTGTCTCTACAGTAAATTTTTACCATCCCTTTAATCCATCTCTTTCTTTTTCTTACTGTGATAATAATTTATTTGTGTTAGAGATTTCCTGAGTAAAACATTTTATACTTATATGACTTAAACAGACACATTAATATAGCCTGGGAAGAATACAGGAATGTTGTTTGCATGTGTAGATATAAGATCAGGAAAGCCAAGGATAGCGTTGTATCAACAGATAAGAGCTGAACTTGGCAAGGGATGTGAAAAAATAATAGCAAGAGATTCTACAAGTACTTAGGCAGGAAGAGACAGACAAAGGAAAGAGTTCCCCCTTTGATAAACAAGGACAGAAAAGGCACAGGTGAAGGTGATATACCTGTGTGACTGGAAGGAGTGGAGCATCACCTCTCCCCAAACCCCATTTAAGGGCTGACCACCACCAGGGAAGGATCTCTTCTCAGAGATCCCTTCCATGTGGAGTCAACAGCAAGCCTCTATTATCATAAAGGTGAGCCACTCTCTTTTGCTATTTGTCTGTATACATATAGGCTTACTAAAATATACCATCTTCCCTACAATTTTCATTGAGTACCATTCTTGGGGGTTATTTACCTTACAATCATATGTGAAGAATCATGGATGTTGGGTGAAATCCCTTGTCTGGAAAAAGGGAAACATTACACCCATTTTTAAGAAAGGGAGAAAAGATGGCCTGGGAAGATCATGGATCAGTCACTCCTGGTTACCATGTTAAGACGTACAAGAAAAAGAGGTGATCAGTGACAGCCAGCATGGCTTTATCAAAAACAGGTCTTGCCTGGCCAATCTGGGAGCCTTCTATGATGGAGCAGTAGCATCAGTAGATGGGGAAGGGCAACAGATATCACCCACCTGGACTTCTGTAAAGCCTTTGACATGGTCTCTCACCACATCCTTCTCTCTGAACTGGAGAGGTATGTATTTGAAGGATTGACTGTTCAGTGGATTAAGAACTGGTTGTCTGGTCTTAACCAAAGTGTTCTGATCAATGTTTCTGCCAGGGTGAAGGCTAGTCATGAGTGGTGTCTCCCAAGAGTCTATCTTGGGACCAGTGTTCTTTAACATCTTCATCAATTACATGGACAATGGAATTGAGAACATCTTCAGCAAGTTTGCAGGTGATACCAAGCTGAGTGATACAGCCAATACACTGGAGGGAAGGGAAACCATCCAGAGGGACCTGAACAGGAAGGAGAAGTGGTCCCATGTGAACCCAATGAGTTTCAACTAGACGAAGTGCAAGGTGTTGCACTTGAGCTGGGGAAAGCCCAGGTATTCCCAGATAGGGGGAAGAATTCCTGGAGAGTGTCCCTACAGAGAAGGACTCGGGGGTTTTTGGTGAACATGTTTACAGCCTGGAGGGCCAACTAAATCCTGGCCTGCATTAAAAAAGGGGTGGCCAGCAGGAAGAGGGGGTGATTTTCCCCCTCTACTCAGATCTTGTCAGGATCCATCTGGAGTACTGAGTCCAGGCCTGGGGTCCCCAGCACAAGAAGGACACAGAGCTCTTGGAACAGGTCCAGAGGAGGGCCACTGATGACCATAGGGCTGGAGAAGGAGGGGGAACAACTGTTTACACAAGTTGATCGTGACAGGACAAGGGTGACCGCTCAGAGGGTGATGAGGCACTGGAACACATAGTCTGGAGAGCTTGTGGATGCCCCATCTTTGGATGCATTCAAGGCAAGGATGTGGCTCTGGGCAGCCTAATCTAGTGGTTGGCGAACCTGCCCATGGTAGGGCGCTTGAAGCTAGATGATCTCTGAGGTCGTTTTCAACCCAGGCCATTCTGTGATTTTATTAATATGTTTCTTAGTATACTAAGTGGGAAGAAATGAAAAATTACTGCTGTTACTAAAGACTGCATAACATTCATTTTCTTTGTAATTTTTGGTTTTTGTAGACTTGACACTTTTCTACTCTGCTTTTCTGCTAATGTGGCTGCCTCTGAAAATAACAGTCCCTTTGACCTCTGCATTAGTGCCATGGTGATTAAATAAAATCACTGAACTGTTCAACTTTTAAATTCTAGCTTAAGTTCTCTGGAGTGTGACCATTTTATTAACTGAACCTCAGAGTATATTATTATATTTACTTCTTTCATCCACTATCTCTCACTACCAATGAAAAAGGAATTTGGTTCACATTTAATATTAAATGGAAGTCCATTGCACTGCAGCATTTGTCATTTAACTTAGATGGACAATATAGAAAAATGCAAGTGATTTCTTTGGTTTTAGTCACTGATTTCACTGAAGCTTACATTTTACCATGGGAGCTAACACTTACCTAAAATATATGTTCTGCTAACAGTATCTGTCTGTCTTCAATTTCTGCTTACATTATTAGAAGTGCGAGTATCAATTACAATAGAACAGAGAGTGGTTTTAAGTAAAACAGAACCAGCATTTGGACCACAGAATTATAGAAGGCATTAGGCAAAGTCAATATGCAGATTAATCTAAAACTGCCAATAAAAAAAGTTTTCTGTCTCAGTACTTAAATTAGAGAAGAATCCAAATCGCCAATAGAGAGGCAGGTTTCACTTTCATGAGGAAAGTTTGTGTATGTTTCTGCACATGAGAATACATCTTAAATGAAAACTGTCCTATGTTGAAAACTGGAACAGCCTTACGCTTGTGTGTATATATATATATACTAACTAACCTATCTATCAACCTCTACTCTTCCTTATCTTCGCATTTTATATTGAAATTTTATGTTCCTGGTGCTTATTTTACCCTAACTCCCTTTTAATTCTTGACAGGATAAAGGCAGTGGTAATCCTCTCTCTGACCAAATTTTACAAGTTCTTTCTGCCCCTTACATGAGATAATCTCCTGTCAGTTTAAACTGATTTTGCAGATCTTTTCAGAAAAGAGCCCTGTTGGGAGAATTTTCACATCTTTTTAAATATTACTAACAAGATCTACCAGCTATTTAAACATTTTTATTAGCATTTAGGCGATATGAATATTATCTAAAGATTCCTCTGCTATCTAAATAGAAAACTGAAAAGAGGAAAGGTGGCTACATTGCAGTTACAACTGGGTAGAGAGAACGGATATCATTACTGTTTCCTAGTGTCCCGTGCCATCTGAGAGATGAATCTTTTTATCGCATTTGTTGACTCTTTCTGTTCTGCCTTAACCTGACAGACAGCTAAATGCCACATAGCCTTTCACTGAGAGGAACGGGGGAGAGAATCTGAGAAAAAGTCCTACTTTTTTGTAGGACTCATGAGCTGAGATTAGAACTATTTACTAAGGCAGAAAATAGAGAAATAATAGTTATAATGCATTTACATATGTATGTATACGTATATACTTATAAAACAAATAATTTACAACTCAGTTGCTTAACAACCACTGACATCAGACCCAGCTAATATCACTGTGGCCTGTTTAGTTGTCCTTTCTTTGTCCCATTACAGGTCTTTGTGTCCCCCAGCCCCCTTACTAGCAGTACAGTATGAGAAGCTGAAAAATAGAAGTGTTCTTGGCTCTGTACAACACTACTCAATGGCAATGAAAACACTTCTGTATTATCAACACAAAACATAGCATCATACTAGATACACGAAGAAAATGAACATGGTCAGCTGATAACTAGTGATTTCAAAATTAATCTATACGACTAGCTCTTCCAAAAAGCTCAAGACTTCATCTAAAATCAATCATATGGTTTGCCACTACTTCCTCAAAGAAGTTAAAAACAAAACAAAAATTTAAAAAAGACTACCTGAAAGAACAAAGAAGCATAAACAATATGAAAAACAACAGCAACATTCTGGATAGTCAAATGATATGAAGTAGTGCTAAAAAGACTGTCTTCTTCCTTCCTAGAACCCTTACTTTAGATAATGAAAGTCCACTATCGGGTCTCTCCAGAGCCTCCTCTGCTCCACTCTGAACAGCCCCAGCTCCCTCAGCCTGTCATCATGGGAGAGGTGTTTTGTTCCTTGGATCATTTCTGTGGCCCTTCTCTGGATGAATTCCAACAGGTCTGTGTCTTTCCTGTAATGAGGACTTCACATGTGGACACATTACTCCAGTGGAAGTCTCACCAGTGCAGAGCAGAGGGGCACAATCACCTCCTTGACCTGCTAGCCACTCTTCTTTTGATGAAGACCAAGCCATGGTTGGTTTTCTGAGCTGTGATGGCATATTGCTGGCTCATGTCCAGCTTGCCATCCATGAGTACTTTCAAATTCTTGACAGGGCTGTGCTCTATCCTTACAGCTCCCAGCTTGTGTTGATAGTGGGACTGCCATGATTCAGGTGCAAGACTTTGGACTTGGGTTTGTTGAACCTCATGAGATTCTTCTGGGCCCATTGCTCAAGCCTGTCTGGATTTCTCTGAGTGGCATCTCATCTCTCATGTGTGTCAACTGTAACACACAGTTTGATGCTAACCACAAACTTTCTCAGAGTATACCCAATCATGACCATATCAATACTATTCTTTTGTGTTTATGATGAAATCATCACACCACTTTGTGTGAACTTGAGTATGAGTACATGTTAAGGCTAATCCAATTGTTCTTTTTTGATAGTATATTTGTACTTTTTTTCCCAGCAGCTTACTTTCATCTTTCATCACATTATTTTAGCCTCTAAGCTATCATGCCGTTGCTATTTCAAGGCTTCATTGATTTTCCTACCCTACTAAGTTGCTTTAGTGTGTGACACCATAGTTATTCCTCAATTATCTTACTCATTTTTTCATTAGACTAGACAGCTAAATTCACCTGGAACCTAGGGTTATCTTTGTCTTTTTTATTATTATAATTTTTTATGGTGTCATTACCACCCAGCTGTTCTGTTCTCTTTTACTGATTGTCTTATTAGTCCTATTAAAATAAATCAATATATTTCTTCCTCTCCCAAGAATTTTTACCCTGAGACACAAAGCTTTTGTTCTGCACATGCCATGCAGTTTCTTGCTGTGGTTTTGTGGTTTTGATGTCTGTATTGCACATCAGAACACCATGCAGGCAGTTAAGGAGTTAATGCTGTGGCGGGGAAAGGCAGAGAGGGGGAGAGACCAGACACCAGCCTCCCTCTCGGCTGCCGCGGAAGTAGCGCACGTGTGCTTTCCCTGCCGTTTTTCCTAATGGTAAGCTCTCAGATTTGGTTTGGAAACTTTTGCCTCTTCCAAGTGTTAGATTTTGTTAGATTTAGTAAAGTTACCGTTCCTCCTCAAATCGTTACCGTTTTTTTCTTGTTTGTTTTCTTTTCTTTTTTTTGTTTGACCCATCTGTTGTCTCGTACCCTTCCTCCTTCCCCTTCCCCCGGAGCGCACGGCTCTGCTCGGGCGGCCGCGTGGACACCGACGGTGCGGTTTTTTTCCCTCCTTCTCTCCTTTCTTTTTTTTCCTTGTGTCCCTGTTACGGATAACACCGAGACATTTCTTTAAGACAAAATTAAATCAATCTACATGCCCCAAATACTTCAAATGACTTCGAACAGAACACATGGGTGAAGAAAGTAGCTTGTTTTACTCACAGATATTCAAATCCTCTTCTCAGAAGTCTCCTCTGCTCACATCTTTCTGGTCCATAGCTGTCTTCTTTCAGGTGCTTAATTACATTTACTTAATTATGTGCTTGAGTAAGTCACAGAATGAAACTAACTGCCCCATTATTATTCAAATAAAATAATTTGTATGAAGAAAGAAGTGAAAGTCAGGCTTCTTTAACCTTCTTTTTCTAAGTATTAAAGCTTGAAAAATCACTATCCAAAATGGCTGAATGTATATAAACCGAACAGGATTGTGCTCTGAATGTTAAACAGAAATCAGTTGAGATCACTGTGCAATCATATACTTTCCTGTGACACTTCAGAAGGAATTTTTTTATTGAAAAAGAAGTTTCCATATTGAAAGTTTCTTCTCTTGGATCTTTGTTTTAGGTTTTGCTGGTACTTTTTAAATCATTCTCACTTTATCTATTCTTTTTTAATTCATCTAGATTCTTGTCCCTCTGTTAAACATGAGATATTTGAACTTATGTTTACAGAGAATCTGATAGTGATTTCAATACAGCATTTTCAAAATCTTTTACTTTCTCATTGCGTAGATTTACAATATTATATTGACAGAGACTCTAGACAGCAAGGGCATGATCCTCATTACAAAGACTTTAGTTTAGCTTGTTTTTATTTTATTAAAATACAATAATTTTGACTGGAACTTTTTAAAATAAGTGCCTGATTTAGACTTCCTCTACTCTCAGAGTATTTGTTGCCTCTTCAGTGAACTTATTAATGTCAGTTTCAGTGAATTAGTTGCTTCCAAGAAATGGAAATCAGAAGGGTATTATATTTAGAGCTCAATGAAAGAACCCAGTTATTGGTGGTTGTTTTTGAAAATTCATCCTTCTGCTTTGGATCTCACTCTCATTCAGTGAGTTACCTTATGACTGACATTTACTATTCTAACGCGAAGCCAAGAGAACTTGGCTAATTTATGTAGTTTTCAAAATCTGAATTTGCAGATGTTCCATGTAATTCCTAAGAAACAGAATTCTGTCTTCTAACTTAGAATAATTCCACCTTAATTTTTATCTGCTGTTGACTTCAACAGAAATTAAAACAGAAGTAGTAAGAAGTAACATCGGTCCTGTTGCTGCTGTTCAGTGTTGAATAGAGCTTTGCGCAACCTAGTCTTGTGAAATATGTTGCTACTTATAACAATGAGGCTGGAACTAGGTGATTTTTCAGGTCCTTTCACAAACCATTCTATTACTCTAGGAAGTACAGAGCTGCAGCATCACCATTTGAAGCATGGACTCGAATGTGAATGATCTACATCATTTACTGCAAGTTCTAACATCTGTTTTATACATTTCCATGTTTTCTCCTATAAATTTCCTGCATCCCTTTATATGTCTACAAAAGATTCCACAAACTCGTCTCAACTATGCACGCAGTTGCTTATCCAGTCAGAGTGTCAGTGGTTTACGGGCTGGTTTGGCCCGGTTCCGTGACTATTGGTGCAGGGGACCCATGGGCCCACGCCCCAGGAAATGAGAAGAGGGAAAAGGGAGATGGGCCTAAAAACAAAACAGTGGCAGTGATCTGAGAAGGAAAACTAATCTACTAAATAAGATATCAGAAAGCAAAGTAACACAATATAATACAATATATTTGGAATTAAAGCTAATAAATAAAACGAGCAAGTGAGAGTGTCCAATAAACTGAAGGCCTTATGTTAAACACTGAAGGTGAGAAGGCAGCGAGCACCCACTGCTGAGTCAATCCCAAAGGAAGGAGAGCGTCTTGTGACACGCAAACAGTTTTTATCTTTCCCTCTGAGTGGAAATACGTAAAAATACAAAACAATGCAAAGTCCTCTGGGGAATGTAGTAGTTCTCTTCTGAGACAGGTATTCCCATAGCTATTGATGATCCACAGAGCTGTAGCATTAACTCTTCAACTCTTAATGGACTACATAATGTTATGATGTGGAATATCAATTACCAAAGATCATAAAACCATGACACAGAGTCATGAGTTGTTCCTAGTCAATCAGAGTCATTATCACACAGCCATCACACAGCTCACTTGACTTTGTTTTTCCTCTTCTGGAGGTGTCCTTGGTTCACAGCAATGCTTTCTCATGCCATTTGTCTTGCTTCACAGCTTCTGCTCTGAACAGTCTTTCTTGTATTCCCACACAGACCTATTAAAACTAAAGAAATAAAGGCTTAGTTCGAAAGGAAAAGACAAAATAAGAAAATATTAGCTTAAAAGGTAGTTAAGAACTGAAATTCAGCAGTTCAAACCAGTACTGCTAAGCAAAGGTGAGTCATTGTAAAACAAATGACTGAAGAAGTTGAAGTGTTAGGCTAAATCCAAGACTATAGCTGAATTAGGTTTGAAATAATGTCTTCAGGGCTACAGATAGAGCAGCAAGCACAATATTGATTTAGAGATTGATCAATGCACATCTCCAGAAAATCTAGAATACTGTTGAGAGTCTGAGTGTGCTCTCTCCTCCATCTTCCATGAAACAAATTAATGAATGTTTTTTTGATTACAACATAAGCAAAATGTAACGATTTACTATCATATTTGACATAGTGAAAGTTCCAGCAGCTTTTAAATCCTGCAATCCTGAGTTAAAAAATAGTGGAAGGTACACCAAATCTGGGCAGAAAAATGAGAAACTTTGGGCCTTAAACCTGAAGGAGCTTGCATTAAGTTTCTGTTATAAGGAGTAATATCAAGTACTTTCATCTCCATAGAGATGAAATAGTTTTAAAATAATAAAAATACAATGGGCAATATTCTGCTTTCACTGTGATTTAAAGTTCATAGCAGTAGTGTAATGTCACCAGAAATCAACAGAATGGAAGAAATATCATAATTGTTCTTACATTGGTGACTTTTTTTTCATCTTTTACTAATATCAGTAAAGTATCTTAACTGAATGAGTAGAATAATTAATATTTTCAGAGCCAGGATCTAATTCAGTAGCTCTCTCAAAGGAATGCAATTTCAAGCTAATATATTATCACAGAGGTTACTACTGAAAGTATATTTTCAAATTTTCTCTTTGGAGTTGTCTTTTTACTCTGAAAATCTACGTAAAATTCTATTTCAGTTTCGTAATCCTGCAATAGCAGAATGTAGTCTTAGTACCAGAGTATGTAGAGCATTGTCAAAGTTTTCCAGGCAGCTCACAAATAGGTAGTTCATCCACAATATTTTTCCCAACAGAACAAGGAAATGAGAAAATAAATTTAGTGAAGAATGAACAGAATGATCTTTCAGCAGAAAAGATTGCATTAAAGGTGACTAAGATAAATCATGTCCCTAACACTTGTTCTGTGTGCAAGGAATTGCCATATTTCACAAGACAAAAGGAACCAAACACAACAGACCAAGAAGGCAGCAGATACTCCAGTCTGCTGACAGCTCCTCACTAATGGAAGGACTAGAGGACCAGAGAAGTAGTAATATGTTCCATCAAATGCCTGCGTCTTGAAACTTGTGGCATCATTCTTGCAAAAATAACACTGAAGAAAACTGGAAACAGAGGGTAACAGATGTAACATTCTGTTAACATTTATCCTCTACTCTTTAGATGACTTAGTCATAAAAAAGACTGTTTGCTGTCAAAGAAAGCTCTCAACTGTGACAGCTATGGTTTCTCAGACTCTAGAAGATTCACCTTCCAAGCTGTCTACCATATTTCAAGTCTGACACCTCCTGTAGGACACTGTGTCCCACAGCCCATTTTTCTCATTATAACCACTCTGCAGCCAACTTTCTGTTAGGATTCAGACACGTTCTCTTCAAATAACAAGTTAATCTCACTTCCATGGGAAATGGTGACTCCAAACACTAAAGAAAAAGAAAGATATATGTATGAATATATTTCTGCTACCATCTTCCAAGGAAATGTATAGAGTTTCTTAATTTGAAGTATATTTACATATATTATGTCCCTTCAGAACTCGTTTTTGACTTCCTGAAACCATCATCATTCTCTTCTGAGGAATTAAAAAAGATGCCTCCTATTCTAAAAGGATTGATTCTCTATTTTGACATATATATTGTACTGAGAAATGGGCAATAGGAGGAGACATTTTAGTGAATTTTCATGGGCTGGGAGGAAATAAGAAATAGTGCACAGCATATTGCTTGAATGGCAAAGTGCTGCATTAATCCCTTCCGTGTTACTGGTTAACAAATCTAATCAAGAATATAATAAAAAAGGATGAGTACTCACAGATTTCATAGGTCTCACAAGGTGTTATTTTTTGTTCAGTGGACATCCCATGCAAATTCTACTTTCAGGGTAACCAGATAGAAAAATATCTTACAATCTCCCTTCATGATATATTTAACTTTTGGTTCTAGTGTGATCATAGATGTTTGTGTTATGATAATAATATTATTTTGAGCCAGACAGCATGTCTTCTAGGAACTCTGGAAGCAGAAACACTTCCAGGCTAATATTTTACTTTAAAAAATCTGTAATTTGTTTATAAGAGAGTAAGCCGTACTATTGGCCTTTGAGCACTAACGTGAACGAATATCAGACAGATTGATTGTCCTATGGAAAAAATTTTCTTATTTTTCAGGAGCAAATTAAAGGGCAGGGTAATTATGACAGGGATATAGACTCTGACTTTCAAGTACAAATAAATCACTTGTATCTGAGCTAGAGAGAAGCAGGACTGCCTTACCAGGGGAACAAGGTACTTGCTGATGGGAACTCCAGTGTACTATATGTCTTCATGGGTAGTCACCATCTCACAGAGCATGAGAATAGTGGGGGCAAAGCTAGAGGCTGGTAAAGAGGTACATCAGCAGCCCCAGACAAGGCAAAGGAATATAACAATGAAAAAAAATCTGGGCAGAAGGGAAAGGATGCAAGACTTCTGTTTGTATTGACTCCAGATTAATCTCAAAGCAAGAGTGCAGATAAACACACCTACAACACAATCCAAACATAATCAAGAATATATGAGTATGTCAAATCCTGATGATGCTAAATGAGTGATGTCTGTCTCATGATATTGTAGTCATTGATCATAGAAAGAAATTTGACAAAACTTGAATTGCCTGGAAATTCTGGTGGAGAAATTAACTAGCCAATTTCAGAAAAAGGAACTAGTAGAAATCTTTCTGTCTGTCTGTCAGCAATTGTTCCTTTTTTTTTTTTTTTTAATATGTGGGGTACATTCTTTCTATTGAACAATCTGATGCATCCAGTTAAATTAAATAAATTATAGAAGCCTTTTGAACAGAAAAGATGAGGGAATACTCTGCCTGGAAAGGTAAATTAATGCAGGTGGAAAGATTGTAATTCCAAGTCAACTCTCTTCATTTTCTATTGAGACAAGATTCACAAAATATAATTAATTTAAACCTAAGACAGAGAGGACAATGCAGAAATGTGATCTTTGAGGTCATGTACAGAATTTTTTTGAGGATATTATATTCACTGTACAACTGATGTCTACATTCCTTTTTCAAGTGAGTCAGAGAAAACGTGTGGGTTCCCAAGCTGGGGTGAGATCCTCTTTTGAGGCATTTTATATATTTGTAATAATTTGCATGTATGTGTTTGGATGCATGGAAACTGAAATTTTGACAAGAGGATGACCAGAGATGATATCGAGTGTGACAGCATAATCTGTGGGTATCCACATTGCTGAGAAACCTCAACGAATGTTTCAAAGAGATCATAGAATATGAAAATACATCACTGTGGAAAAATAAAAAAGGGTCTGGTGTGGAGTTAGCACAGTAGCTGACTCATACAGACATAATAGTAGCTTTGAGAAAAGTTTTTGGTACAAAAATGGTGGATCAGGGTCTTTGAAGTAACTAGTTACCAGAGTATCTGGCATTTTGGATGTGTAAATATTACTAGGATAAATCTCTAAAGTGGTTTACTATGAAAAGTCAAGATTTCTCAGGGTAACTTTAAAAACAGAATAAAAAATTGTTGTGTGCTCCTGTGATCAGGAAATATATTTACATTTTAATCTGGTGAAAGTGAATCAGTTAGATGAATGACAGTATTTGTTTTGTCCAGACACCTATAAGATGGGGTTCATTTTATGTCAGAAAGGAATAATAAAATTTATTCTTCACATAAATAAAATTTCTTCATAATCACAATTAGTCTCCTTTTGTTTCCATACTGAGATTTAAAAGTATTGTTTCCAACACTCTTGGTTTAAATGATTTTAATGTTTTAGGTTCCAGATAAATCCTACTCCTTGGTTATATCCTGTGAAAATGAGTAACACATGCTAAGAAGGAATTAATATGAAGGATCATTTTCTTTGTTATTCCAGAGATTGGAAGAACAAGCTTTCTTGCATGCATTAAGTGAGTAAATAAAAGTTTCTGATCTGATTCTCTACTATTTTTATGATTTTTGATGATTTCTAAAGTTTATTAATCAGAAACCTCTAATTCTACTCTTCACTAGGCTGAACAACTCCAGTTCTCTCAGCCATTCCACATGTGTCAAATGCTCCAGTCCTCAAATGATCATCGTAGGTCTTGCTGGATTTGTCTCACTATGGCCTTGAGTGTATTGTATTGAAGAGGCCAGAAGTGGATCCAACTCTCTGGTTGTGTCTCATTAGGGCTGAGAAGAGGGGCGGGATAACCTCTCTTTATCAGGAACAGATCAAAATCTGCGATTCTGACATTTTAAATGATATAATTATAATGACAATAATAGCAATGATAAAAAGAAATAAGTCAACCCATGGCCTTGTCAGAAAAGGATTTAAAAATATGTACTTAAATTTGACATATTTAATGTGGAGTTTGGTATAGCAGGGGCCCAATGTTTTGGTGAGGCAAAGCTGTTTAAACAAGATTATTAAAAAAAACACTGAACAGGTCACTTCACCTCTTGTGTTCGATTTCACTTCTTATGTTCAATAATTTCTCTGCAAAATAGGGATTAGAAAGATAATCATCAAACCTGTAAACTGAGATCTCCAAGTAAAAAGCAATAATATGTAAGTGGTTACTCTCAACATCAATTGTAATTAGACTAGATCTCAAGGAATGTAAATTAGGAGAAGCTGTACTGATTTTAATGGAATTATACTAGTTATCTGCTATTCTGTAAAGACTTAGTAAGATGCTGTGTTAATTGAAAAGTACAGTGAAAAAGAATCATTACTAAATAAAAACAAGCATACAAATGCTACAGGGCTTATGTAGAACTCTCATGATAGGGTGTCTTATAATAACAACTCTTTCTTTGTCCTCGGGAAATGCAATAGAACTAGAAATGCAAGGGAAAATATCGATGTATTTTCATTTGCTATGTATATGTTATGTTATCTTCCAGAAAATTTATGAGAACATAATTATTACAAGAGGCATTCTCAGGGGAAATGAAAAGGAATCAAAATGACTGTGAAGATACTCTTTTTTTATTATTTTTTATTTTTTGTAGATGTTTCTTTAGCAGTTATGAGCTTCATTGATATAAAGTGAATTAGTATATTTTCCACTATACTACTGTGCTCTAAGTGTTTGTGTTCATGTGTGTGTGTGTGTGATGCCTTGGAAAAAAATAATGTTTTCAAGACACTGTGTTTAGCCCTCAGAAAAAGCCTTCCTTAATGCTGTTGTTACTCAAAAGTGACAGTCATGATGACTTCTCTATAAACAGATTGTCTGCAACTTTCCAGCTAGGGAAAGCACAANAGATGTTTCTTTAGCAGTTATGAGCTTCATTGATATAAAGTGAATTAGTATATTTTCCACTATACTACTGTGCTCTAAGTGTTTGTGTTCATGTGTGTGTGTGTGATGCCTTGGAAAAAAATAATGTTTTCAAGACACTGTGTTTAGCCCTCAGAAAAAGCCTTCCTTAATGCTGTTGTTACTCAAAAGTGACAGTCATGATGACTTCTCTATAAACAGATTGTCTGCAACTTTCCAGCTAGGGAAAGCACAAGGTGCACAGAATCATCCAGGTTAGGTGACACTTCTAACCTTGCCGCAGAGGTTAATTCAGATCATGCTCAATAAATTGTACTTATTAATATAGAAAATATCAGTGAAATTAATATTCTCTCCCCTTCTTACCCCCCAAATGATGGTGATCCTACAGATAAAAGTTTATAGAGGAATTACCTGAAAAAGAGGGAGAACACTCACAATTTCCATTTGAATTGGAAACAACGTAGAGTACAGTTTTCTACAGTGGTAATCAGTATGCATTTTACCATTGAGTACTGTAAATAAGTACTGAGATCCATGTAATTAAAATGAATTATTTTCTACAATGAGCCACAGGACTGTACTAGGAGATACTTAGGCTGTGGTTTTGTAGTATAAATTAACTAACATTTTCCCTACCTGATATTGAATTATTTCAGTTTAGGCAAGCATGAAGTCTATTGAGACAGAA
Organism: Odontophorus gujanensis; assembly: GCA_013399175.1. Classification (NCBI taxonomy): domain Eukaryota; kingdom Metazoa; phylum Chordata; class Aves; order Galliformes; family Odontophoridae; genus Odontophorus; species Odontophorus gujanensis. Next base: position 17,431 of record VXAB01012175.1, read on the forward strand.
TATTTTTTTCTTTTCCTTCTAGAGGAAAAATAAAGCCAATATTTTTCCTTGCACTGTTCCTTAATTTTGTTTTTTTTTTTAAATCAAAACAAAGCAGTCAAAATAGCTCCAGAAGCTAATAATCTAACTATGTGAGACTTAAAAGAGCCAATGTAATTATAGCTTTACTGATGAATGAGTCAAAATTCTTAGAAGTTCTGTGTGTGTGGCTTTTCTCTGTGGTAATAGCTATTCTGTTTAGATGTAAGTGCTAGCAATGAGACAATTCCAAATACTAGCACAACATTCTACTAAACGGTAGTAAGATTTATACACATTCATTAAGATGAATTCATTAATCCCTTCATGTTCTTTTGTCTCTCTCTTTTTTTATTTTTCTATTTTTACAATACTTTTCAATATATGGCATAACTATTAACACAGATCTATGAACAGAGGGCATGAGTTTCATAAACATGATAAGCAGGGCCACGTTAAATACATGCCTTAAGCTGTAATTACCCGGAGTGATTGCAAAGCCCTGTCAGATCAGAGCATGATCTGAGCTAACATTCTAGGATTATCAAATAATCTCATAATGACTGGTATGTAGACTTGGTTCACGTAAGATCTGCTTTCTGTTCTTGTTCTGAAATATTCAAATCTGTTGCAAATTAAATTGTTCAAATCAGTTTGCTTAGACAATGAAAGCACAGGTCTGATGCAGCCTAATGTTCCCTCCTAATCTTTATACAGCAGTGTGTTTCATTATTAAATGTTTCAGAGGAAGATACACAGAACTCTGTCAATGCACAACATCTCAAACTCCTTGTTATTGATCACTATGTGTCATACTGTTATTTCACAGACAGTTTATACCAGATTTTCATCTTTCTAGATTGAGGTGATTTTTCATTTCTTGGGAACCACTGATGAGTTGACTCAACAATCAAATTTCTAGTGCTATGATTCTTGCCTAAATGGATCTGTTCTCTAGCGAAAACCAATAGAAAAACAGATGCTAAAACTACTGGAAGTCTTGTGTTATTTTGTTCATGATTGTAAAAGGCTGTTAGCAATGATGTTACTTTCTAAGGAAAATGTTTGAGATTTTGTGTGAAAGTGTTCCTGAAAAATGTCAGACACGTATGTGCATATATTAATAATGTTGTTTTAATAATGTAAAAAATGAACATTCTAATATCAGCCTCTTTCTGGTGTCGGTGCTGGGTCTGGTCCTGTTAAACACCTTCATCAGTGACCTTGATGAGGGGATAGAGTCCACCCTCAGCAAGTTTGGTGATGATACAAAGCTGGGAGGAATGGTAGTCTGTGCTGCCATTCTGTGAGACTTGGGCAGGCTGAAGAACTGGACAGAAATAAACCAGATGAGGTTTAACAAGATCAAGCCTTGAAATATGAGGACTTGGAGAGGATCTGATCCATGTCTATAAATATCTAAGGAGTGGGAAGCAAAGGGACGAGGCTGGGCTCTTTTTGGCAATAGGACAAGGGGAAATCGTCACAAAAAGAAGCATCGGAAGTCACATACAAATGTGCGTGGGAGCTTCTTCACATTAAGGGTGATGGAGTACTGGCACAGGTTGTCTAGAGTCATGTGGAGTCTCCTTCTCTGGAGACGTTCAAGACCCGCCTGGATGCCTACCTGTGCAACCTGGTCTAGGGAGCTGCTTTGGCAGGGGGTTGGATTAGATTAGCTCTAGAGGTCCCTTCTAACCCCTACAATTCTGTGATTCTGTGAATTTATTTTGAACTTCAGCCAAAAAGTAAAAAGCAAATTAGAGATAATTGGAGGCTCACTTCTTCTGTGAGCTGATTTGAACAACACAGATTACAGATTTTATTATTGAACAGCTATCAAACATTTTTAAATTAGCTGAGGATTTAAGAATATACTATACTAAATCTTTGAAAGCAAAATCGATTATTTAAATATTGAACAATTTTCAAATGTTGACAATGTTTTGTTCTCTCATTCAATTATTTCCTCTGTGTATTTAAAATTTAAATATTTACGAATTCAAGAACAGCTTCTAAAAAAACATTGAATCTTTTTTTACAATGTTATGGACGTTTTCATAATTTATATTCATTGCTTTGGATATTTAGACTGGAACATTTGCTGTAATCTGCTGTTCTTCCAAAGTTATTTTTGTCAGCGTTTTTCTACACAGAAGAAATTTCTTGTCTACCAAAACAATATCAGGCATAGTAATTCAAGTTGTGGTCAATATAAACAAATTTTGCATTCCAAGCAACTTCTACACATGCTGAATTCAAACATAGCTTCAAGTTTTTCATATTTTAATTTACATTTTAATACTGCATTTCAAGCAGTAAAATGATGAAAAAAAAATCTGGAACAATCTATAAAATTCTGAAGATATTCAGTATTACCTAATAGCATAATTCCTGTGTTAAATTTTAAAATCATATTGACCCTTTGATGAAATTATTCAATTCTTTGAAAACAGATTTCAAATTTTACAGTTTTAGACAGTAATTCAGACTAACAGTGACATTGCATCTTCCCAGAGCTATTAACCAGGTAGCTCAAAGAAATGAAATAATCACAGTAAAGTTCAGGTGGGAAGACTTCTAATATCACCTAGTCCTACATCATTTCTTTTAAAATTAGGGAAGCTCCGGATTACATCTGTTGGGTTTTAATATCTTCAGGGATGTAGGCTCCTTTCTCCTTTGACAATCTTTTCTAGCATTTGACCACCCTATTAAAAAGTATTTTCTCCTGCTTAGATCAAATTTCCTGCATTTAGGTTTTTGCCATTTGCCTTTTCTCACTGAGTACAACCTAGGGGAGTCTTCTTTTCTGCTGGTCATTAAGTATTTATATACATTGTTAAGTTCTCACTGAGCCTGATCTTCTGCAGGCTGAACAATTCCAGCTGTCTTAGCCATTCCATGTTTGTTAAATGTACTTGTCCTGTGGCTCACTGCTGGACTTGTTCCATTATGCTCCTATCTCTGTCCTACTTTGGAAACCTGAAGTGGATCCAACACTCCAGATGTGTTTCACCAGGGATGGCCAGAGGAAGAGTTTCACCTTCTTCAGCCTGATGACAATACGCAGTTCCAGACGCAGTTGGCTTTCCTTGTCATGTTGGTACATTTCTGGTTCTTTTTTATCCATTTGTCCACAAGAACAATGAAGCAAAGATGCTTTCCATCCAGTCATCCCCCAGCACGTTCTCATTCATGGGATTATTATTCCCCAAAAAGGATTTTGTATCATTATTACTTTGTTGTTGTTATAGAACTTGATGAGGTTCCTGTTAATCCATTTCTTTGGCCTGTTGAGTTCCTCCTGAATGGCGAGTCAACTGTTTTGTCTGTCAGTTGTTCCTCAAGGTTTTGTATTGTTTGGAAACTTGATAAGAGCACACTCTGTTACATGAAAGTAATTCCAGAACTTCTGAAATGGTACTGGACTGAGTACCGACCCCTGGGTACAGTACTACTTCTAGAATTTCCCCAATTCATAGTTTTCAATTCATAGCAATAGTAGTAGTAGTGATTGTGATAGCGATAGAAATAATAATGCCTTAATGAAAGTCACCAAATTCAACACTATATTTCATGACAGAGATAGGAGTAATAATTCCATTAATATATCTGTTATTCAAGACTTTCAACTTCCAGTGACTTTTGCATTAATTGTAGGAAAGCTTTCTGCTCATCACTGACCAGTGAGAAGAATTATTTTTTTTTGTAGTCCAAGTACACACTGACAAAGCATATGAGAACAGTTATTTTTCAAATTGGCACAATAATTATAGAGCCATTCGGAGAATTTTGGTGCTTTTAAACCATAGTGGAAAGAACCTTTGATGAAATGCAAAAAGGTGAAGTAAAGAACATACATGACATCTCTTTTCTTTCTTGTTCCATCTCTTTGCAGTCTTTTTTATTTTTTATTTTTTTTCCTATAGCAGCATTTTGTAGGTGCAACAGAATTTAAAAGCAGCCTCCTTTTTGTCAGAATAAAAGTACTAAATATCTACACTATTAAGTAGTTTGTATCACTTCAGATATTATTACCTTCCGAAAATGATTGTTAAGAGTCTGGAATGTTCTGTTCTGAACAGAATAATCTTAAACAGCTACCAAAACAAATCCTTAAAGAAGTCATGAAAACCAAGTCTTTTGAGGTTGTCCAGAAGTGCAATTCCACATATGTTGTGAATAATTTGACTGGAATGCCATGAAAATAAGATATGATGGAAATTTAACAGTCTACACTGCTTAAAACTATTTGAGTTTAATAATTTATCATTTAAATTCTAAGGAATTGCATGGTTTGGATGCATTCAGTATTTAACATAACTATTTCAACTTTGTCAAGGTTAAATCCTGCAAAATTTAATTCCAGATTGCTCATACTTATGTTACACTATCCAATGATGTGCAGGTAACTTGACTGCTTTGGCAAAATAGGGTAATTATGGAAGCTATCAACAAATCTTTGTGCATTCCTGCAATAAACACGATATTGTTTGAGTCATTGTTTTATATTTAAAGATAGATTTTTAATGGGAACAAGAATTTAATTTGCTTATGTAACTAATTTAAAGAGAGAATATGAAACTTTAAATTAAAGAAAGAATATAATTTATTTTCAAACTTTTATTTTGTGAAATGAAATGGATAGAATGTGTAATGCAAGCTCTTTACGACTGTTGAAATGTCTTTTGTTTTGTGTAGTTAATTGGAGAGAAATTAAGTATTCCTTTACAAGAAGAGAACTATCAGTCTAAATTTTACAAGAAAAATAAAGCTTTTTATTTATTTACTTTTTTTTAGTAACATTTTCTCAACTGGGCTTGTAATTATGAAGAAAACACCTTAAGAAACAGAAAGAAGTAACTCAAAAAAACAACTTTTCCAGGGAGACACTGATATTGAGTTTTTGAACCTTAAATTCCCATAATTTTAATTGAGTTTTATTTCAAGGTATATAAATTCCTTCAACTCTAACTGAAAATTTTCATAACTTATGAACTGTTGCAACTACTTTGAGGTAATTGACTCTGTGTAGGAGTACAATAGCATGAAAGCTGAGTTATTCAGTTCTTTAATCATACTATGGTAATTGAAAGATAGTTGATATTCAGCTAATAGAAAGAAAGATATCCTTTCAACTATCATATCAATGTCAAGAAGAAATATAAAAGATAGATATACAACAAGCAATCCTAACAGTGCTTAAATACCTATCTTTCAAATGTACTTACACTCATAACTTATGTTCTCGGACACTTTCAACTCGCATAGCACAGATATAGTATGTTCAGTATATGACCACCTGCTGAGGGAGAATAAAGCAAACACTCAATGTTATTAAGTCTTTTAGTTCTTAGTTTTAGTTACAGTACAGCACAAATAATTCAATGATGATATCACTTCCACACAGTTTTTACTATCTTAGATATTTGTGAAGCATGGTCCAAAATAGTCACAAACACTGAAGATTACTTGATAGAAATGTTAAACTCTGAATCAACTCTTTTTCCTCTTGATAGGATCTGCCCTGAACCTCTTCTTTCCAGAAAACTCAGTGATGCTTAGCCACCTGATGGGTTAAACCACAACATCTTACAACTTCTGGATATTCTGTTTCCCTGGTTCTTTCATCTCAAGCTTAGTAACAGCCACTTTGAAACTAAAAAAGTCCAACGTATTTACAAGAACCTGAACATTTTCTGCAGATTTTCCTAAACTAGGTCTGTCAGACAGAACACTCATTTGGATATTTTGCTTTGTATATCAATCTGCTGTAATGTATTAGATGGTCAGAGTACCAGCAAAAACTTCATCTATAAGTTTCTTTGATTGACAATAAAAATATCAGAGTGTTAAAATTCTGCACAATGCAATAGAAAAGCTATGTATGAAAAATAGAATATATTTATAGCAAGTTTATTTAAATAAATGTTTTACAAGTTCAATATGGTGTATGAAATATTGGCAGTATTAAACATTAATTAAAGTAATTTTTCATAATTTTAAATGTGAAAACAAATAAATATCATTTATATAAAATTTCTCACATACTTTACTAGTAGTATTTAAAACAATATCTGTTCTACTACTGAAGGCCAGTATGACTTTCTCTGTCATAGGGAGAACAGAAAATCTGCCACTCAGACAATATCAGGACTCTCATGGACTTAGAAGACACAATTAAACTTTTGTATAGAAAACAGTCTGTTCTCATTAAATAAATTTTCTTTCCTTAGTTAAAAGGACAACGCAAGGCTTTACAGTGCTTGACAGGGCTTCCTATATATTCTACTGAAAATGTAAACAATACTTAAAACTTTGTAAGACTCAGCTAAATTGATGAACAGATGTGTATATTATTCAATCTGAATAAGATCAGTTTTGGCATGCTTTTACTACTTCAGTTGTGATATTTGGCTGTGTTCCTATTAATGATATTCACCTCCTTTTTTAAACAGATGTATTCCCCTACAAATAAGACAGTCAGTAAGCAAAGCTAGTAAAGATTTTACATGAAAACAGTAAAAATATAAAAGAGGCTAAGCTTACAGGAGTTGAGAATGATACAGGTTCAAGTGGCTTTCAGCTTTTTAGAGCTGTAGCATAGTGCTATATTTTTAATAGTGACAGAATGTTCACTCTGTTGAATGACGACATCCTTTTGAAAAAGTGATGAGTCATGAAACGTTTGAGTAAGCAGTACTGATTTGTGGTTTCAGCTCCCGATGCCTGCAGTGTAACTGCCAAACAGAATTACTATATCTGCTCTTTAGTAGACTCCAAATGACTGACCTATGTGGAATCCTCCTTACCTTGAGCCCAGCAAACTGCTGACATAGTTCTAATTCTAAGTAGAACAGTGACTGTGGAGCCAGCTCAAGACTGTTAGTTAAACTTGCATCAAATACATCCCCCTCTTCCATTAGGATTGTCACTTGAAAGTAACTGACTGGAACAGAAAGTAGTTGTATTTTCTTACTTTCCCCACAGACTGTCCAATCATCCAATCTTTTTTGTTTGTTTTTTTACAACAGAACAGTGGTGGAGAAATTAGTACACAGCACAATAGCTCAAAGCTATTAAAGAGCATCAAACAAAATTTATTTTTGCCGGAGGAACATTAATAAATAACATTTGAGATTTTGCTGTTCATCTAAAATGGATTTCAAAATAATGACAAATTAGAGCATATTGTATGTTTTTACAACTGCAAATGCAGCAATCTTTTCACTCCATGCAACTCAAAAGAAATTCTAGTAGGGAAGAATAAGATAGAAAGGTTGCCCAATAGTATTAAATAAAATGAAATAATAAAATGTGAACATCTGTTAGAGCTTTTTAGAAAGGTTTTTGTTTTAGAAAGGTTAAGAATGAGATTAACAAAATAACCTCCCATAGTTAGATCTAGTCAAAGTACTTCCTCTATTATATGGCTGATGAGATCTCAGCAAAGAGACAGGGATACATGAATTTGAAATTTTAAAAGACTTTACAGAGAAATGTGATAACTTTAGTGATTTTTCCAATGAGAACTAGAATAATAAAAGATAAAACAAAATAAAACACTTCAGTGATTATATACTAATTTTTTGTGATGTGTTGCTACTAAGGACCAAATTGCTGTGATTTCAGGATTATCATGACAGGCTTATATACAAGTCTGCATGATATTTCCTTTTGTAGACCTGCTTTCAACTTTGGAACTTATTCCTGGGAGAACCCTGGTTGAAAGGAGACTGCTTCTCTTCTCACACTTTGTGTATGTGATTGCACTTTTATTTTATTTGCACTGCCTTTGAATTCCCTGATTTTTTTCTGGTTTTGCTTTTTTATTTTTAATTTTGTCTTTTTCCTAGTTTGGCTCATTTACCATCTGGATATATGTAATAAGAATCTATGTCTTAAAAAATTTTGAGATGCATTTGTTAGAATACAAGTTTTGTGGTAATACTTGAAAATTTGGCATCTATCATCTCAACTGTAAGACTTGGAAGAAAGACAAGAGATGTATGGGTTAAAAAAATTGAGAAAATTGGTAAAATTTAATGTTGATAATATATAAATCCATGGCAGCTTATCTAGTGCTATGAATTTTAAAAGAAGGCTCTAAAAAACTGTAGTGGTGGGGAAGAACTACATGTGAGTGTTATCAAGCAGAGGGTGAGAAAAATAGCTGAAAAAGAATGAAAAATACTAAAACATCTGCCAGAATATAGCAAAGGCTGAGGGAAGGAATGACAGGCATAGAAATAGAAGCGTATGAGGGGAACTTGAAAGAGCAAAGGTAAACATGTGAAGTACAGAATGAAAGGTATCCAGAAAAGAAGCCAAATATTGGATAAAGATGATTTCATTAATCACCACTGGATTATGATTTCTTTGAGTAAAAGGAGCAAGATGAGTATATATGTAATATAATAGTAGCATAATATAAATGTATGTGTAGAGGGAAGACTGTTGTAGATATTTCTTCTTTAGGATAGAGTATAGTTAATTATTTTTGATAGTAGGAGTTAAATAGTTGAAAAAGTTGAATATCTGAGTATGTTATTTGGTTGACTGAATTACAATTTGACTATGAAAAAAGATGACAGTACTTATTACACAATCTAATTGTGTAATAAAATGAAATACTATACTTCAGAATTTACTGTAGCTTGGAAATTTCATGAAGTAAGTTTAAGCATATACGCTGCCAATTTAATCTGTAAAATTTTCTTTAGTGAAAACAAATTAATGATGTATGTTCTTAAAATTAGTGGCTTTATGACAATAAACTAAGACATGGTTTAACTATTTATTATATTGTCTTTATACAAATAGATATAGAAGTCAAAGTTGCCTACAGAAATCCACAATTTTTAACTAGTTTTAAGTACTGTGTCTGAAAGCCTTGTAGATTCTATTTTATTTTATTTTTTTCTATATAGGAAAGAGCATGTTGCTTCAAGATTTTTGTGGCAACAAATTTATCTATAAAAGGAAAATAATTGTATTATGGCTTCTTTCCATTCACTATGTAATAAAACAAACAAACAAAAAAACCCACAATATTTCAACTGTAAATTCACGAACACACCCTCTACATGTATGTACATGTACAGCATGGCCAAAACTTGCGCAAGAACAGTTTTCTACCAAGCTTCCTGTTTCCACAGTTGCTAGCAGATTTTCATGGCCTCAACCCTTCGGTATGGTTTGAAATCTTTCCCAGCATTACCTGTTATGAGACATACATTATATTCTTAACCTCTTTTGTATTGTAACTTTAATTAGCATTTTTTCTTGTTGCCTAGATTTTTTTACTCTTAAAACAATATCAGTCTCAAGACACTGTACTACTCATCTATTCTACTATTTATTTAATGGAACTTCTAATGACGTCTAGGTGACTGTGTAACAATACATTCTTCTTAAAAAAAAAAATTAAAAAGGGGAGTGGAAAAGTGTCCATCTTGAAGGATCAGGAATATGTGGTTCTGAAAGTAAAGCCTCATTTAATATTTTACCACTTTTTTAAAAACTAAAAGAAGGAAAAAAAAAAGATAGGAATTTTTTACTGAGAGTGTGATGAGATGCTCCAGCAGGCTGCCCAGAGAGGCTGTGGTTGCCCTGTCCCTATAGGTGTTCAAGGCTATGTTGGATGAGGCCCTGGACAACAGTATTGAGCACTGTAGTAATTTATTATAGGAAAGGATTGCTTTGTACAAGACAGACAAGTATGATAGACTGCACATGTTATGTTGCACTCTTTGAATGAGTTGTGCTTTCCTTGGATAGACACTGAACTAATGTTAAGGACTGTTTATGAGGAGAAAAATATAACCCTGTGTCTAATTGCATATTTACTTGGATTTGATAACTCAGCCTTGATAAATTGGAAGATTGTCACTTTGTAACTCTTCTCTTGCAGACCCACTTATGAAGAAATTTTATTGCTGTTGTCAGTATGTGTGTTTTATGTATACAGTTGCTAAACCATCAGTACTTGTTGCCATTCAATAGACTATGGGATATGAAAGAACTTTTGCATGGCCCTATACAACATTATATCATAGAATCATAGAATTTCTCAGGTTGGAAAAGACCTTCAGGATCATGAAGTCCAACCACAACCTAACTGTTCTACCCTAACAACCGACCATATTATATGGGTCAAAAAAGAGATTTTAGCCATTTTACTGGCCACACTGAATCCAGGTGAGATTTTTGAGGGAATCTGAAAGATAATTATTTGCTGTTTTGTAAGCGGTTTAATTACCTCATTTGTTACATGGAATTTGTTCTTTTAATGTAACCATGGTAGACTGATTTATTAGAAATAGATTAACATGCCTCTGAGTTATCTTACAAAAAGAAAAGGCTGTAGGTTCTACGCTTCATTTAAATGTGGTGTTTAACAGACTTCAAGAAGAGTCCTTAATATTAAAGCTTTAAAGAAAGTGGATTGTTCTTAAAGATATATTTTTTTATTTTGCTGCTGGGTTAATTAAAAGTACTGCTAAACATAAAATTAAAATGAAAATCTAGTTTTCTGACTGTGGGAATACAAGAAAGACTGTTCAGAACAGAAGCTGTGGAGCAAGGTAAACAGCATGAGAAAGCAAGGTTGGGAACCAAGGACACCCCCAGAAGAAGAATAACAAAGTAAGTTACATGATGGCCCTGTGATGATGGCCCTGAATGGAGGAAGAGAGCATGGCTAGGAACAGCACGACTCTTATCGGATAAGCGCCTGCATGCACAGTTAAGGGGTGTGGAATGTTTTGTTGACATGAAAAGTTGGGTGGGAAATTTAAAAGGGAAGACGTGAATATATTCAAGGGATGTTAGAACCCGTAATAAATGATTTAGATCATTCTCATCTGAGTTTGTGTCTCAGATGCTGCACCTGATATCATGATTCTGTCATTGGTTGGTCGCAGAAATAACAGAAAAGGAACTGGTATAGAAAAGGTATAAAAGATTTTCCTTAATCCTCAGAAATATTCTCTGAAAGAACAGATTTTGAGAAGTCACTGCTTTCAAAAACTGTGTTTCAGCACATAGGCAGAAATGATTGTTTCAATTATAAAGAACCGAAACTAAACTATTAATTTGGTTCAATTCTGCATTCAAGTGTCACATTCATTGTCTTCTGTTATATAACTTTACAGCAAATGTGCTGTAATAGCTTAAACAAGTCTGTTACATTATGTCTTTTCTATTTCACACCTTTCGTTTTTTTCACTCTCTCAGAGGTAATAATTTTGGCACAATAGTGTGTGTAATAGGTCTATCTATCATGTAATCTGTTAGTGCATACACTGTAAGCTAGAAGACAGTAATGGGGCCTTTGAAGCTTTATAGTGTCAGAAAGATTGCTCCGCCTGTACTTTATGTGCTGAATGGTCGTGTGATTTTATGTTGAATAATATCCTCATTCAAATGCAGTAGCAACAGCCTTGCTTAACAAGATGGGTTTTGTAATTTTTCTACAAAAGACACATTTTTAAAATGTCATTTTTCAGTAATTTTTAAGTTTGTTCCTATGTACACAGCTTTTCAAATAGAAATTGCCTTAACTTTAAACTCCTGAAAGAAACCTATTTGATCTATATTAAATAATAAATCAAGTTATACCAAATTTGAAACAGATTTTAATAAAATATTAAAAAAATGCATCCAGGCCTGAGGACCCTGGCACAAAAAAGATGGTCTTGGAATCGATTCAGAGCAATGCTAATAAGACGATCAGAGGGCTGGAGCATCTCTCCTGTGAAGATATGTTGAGGGAACAAGCCTTGTTCAGCTTGGAGAAGAGAAGGCTCCAGGGAGACCTCATTGTGACCTTCCAATACTTGAAGGGAGTATATAAGCAGGAGGGGGAAACAACTGTTTGCATGAGTTCATAGTGACAGGAAAAGCGGAAATGGTTTTAAGCTAAGACAAGGGAGATTTAGGTAAGATATTAAGAGGACGTTTTTCACTCAGGGGTGGTGACGCACTGGAACAGGTTGCCAAGAGAGGTTGTGGATGCCCCATCCCTGGAGGCCAGGCTGGATGCAGCTCTGGGTAGCATGTTCTAGTGGTTGGCAACCTTGCCC
>VXAB01012186.1:0-11673 GCA_013399175.1 Odontophorus gujanensis
AATAAAAAAAAAAAATAAAAGCTGTTGACAAGATGGCTTCTAAGTAAATAATTCACAAATAACTGTTAGTGTACTTTTACATATAACATTCAATTCCAGTAAGTTTGCTTCTAGTTTTGCAGTGAAAAATTCCAGGATATTGTTTGGTACAAATTATGTGCAGCTTCATGTGGTTGAGTTTGGCTTTATATGTGCTGCATACACTCACAGACTTTATAATTCATGTACAGCACTATCTGTCATTAATCTTACATCAGAAGATAAGATGTGTATGCGTGAGGAATATGTGATGAGTAAGAGGCCTCAGGAGGAAATTGTAATAGTTGTGATAACATGCATTCAAAACCATTTGTGAGGCAAAATTTTAAAAAATACAGTAGCAAGGAATTAGTAAGATTATAAAGGTAAGTGGCATTGGTATAGAGGCGTTAATGAAGTTCTTTTCCATAAGATTATGGCTACAGCATAGCGTTATCGTCTGAAGTATCAAAAAAATCTCTGAGGTAGGAAAGGAATTTGATAGCATCAGTTGGAAAAATGGACACAGCATTAAAAACAATTATCTGCAAAATTATTGTGTTAATAAGATAATTAGCAGATATTAAAATCTAGACATATTGCTGTAGATCTAGGTGCTTAATCTCCTAGGGAACTGGATTTTTTCTTTTTTCTAGAGAAACTTCAGTCATTCTAGAATATAATGAATGGTTCTGTGTTGCATGACCTATTTTCTTTAGCAGTAGAATGGGTAAGATTAAGTTTTAAAAATGAAATAGGAATAACATTTCTCTTTACTCAAAAACTGACTGAATACTCAACTCTGAATAATTTTAAATCAGTTTATTTCATCAGTTGCTGAACTAATTTCAAGCAAATTCCATATTCTAATATGAAACCCTGCAATCGTTAAACATATTCCAAATGGATATACAGGAAAAAAAAAAAAAAAAGGGTTGGTTTTAGCAAAATATTAAGGCCTTGGTTATGAAGATGAAAGCAGTTTTGGATCAGAGATTTAATAGAATCCCATAATCAATGCAAAAAACACCAAAGACTAATCTGACATGATATCAGATTATCACTGAGCTAGTGCAATACCCAGCATAAAAGTTGATCATACGATCCTCCTAATGGTATTACTATTAAGCTACCCTTTCCTTCTGAGGGATGTGACACAGGAGGCAGCAAAAGATTGTAAGGCACAGAAAAAAAAAACTATTATGAAACTAAACCAAAGAAAAAAAATCTATATAATGTCAAGACTCTTCCACGTTAGAGGCCACAGATGGAAGCACTCATAATCTCTCAGATCATGCTAGAGGTAAAATGATAAGGAAAATCACAGACCAACCCTCAGGCTGATGTCAAATCCTTTTCTTTACTAGTGTGACAGGTCAAAATCTGATGTTTGTATTTAAGATAAGTTGCTTATCATGCAGGAGTGATAATAATTTTGGTAACAAAGATGCTTTTCCTCTTTTTCAGTTAGTCATAGGAGTGTATGCTTGCAGTCATTCTTTAAAATTCAGATGTGATTTCCTTAATTAACTTCTACCAATCAAGTGTCAATTTTGCTCTCACAAACTATGACCATAATAGACATTACATAATACAATTTCCTATCAACAGTTTTGAGAGTTATGACTTTTAAACCCGAGAAAATACCAACTGCCTGCAAAGTTGTTGAAAACAGTAGTAAGAATTATGCTGAGTGTGAATTGATCTCCCACTAAATAGAATATAGGAAAGAAAACCAAGGAATGACTGGGAAATAGCATTTAAATATTAGCTTTAAAAATATGAAGACACTTTCAAAACATAGTGAATGTTCCCTACACTCAACAAAAAATGACTACAAAATTATTCAAAAATAACAAGCTTCAATTAATTTGAAATATAATTCATATGGATTAGGAAATCATAGTTAAGCATGTTATCTAGGGAGGCTGATTCACAGTCTCTCCACGTTTCTGAGAACAGAATGAATTATTTTTGTTTGGGTGTGCCTCTGAACAGCATTCTGGACTAAATAATCTCCTTCGAAACCCATGGTTTCTATGACTGCATTATGGCTTTTGTCTTCTTTTTCTGAATAATGACAATTTGTGCAGAATCTATGACTAAAATTATGTAGAGTCTATTAATATTTCCTAAAGAGATTATTCAGAGATGGAAGTATTATCTAAAGCTGTGCTTAATACCTTTTTCAGACTAAAACTGTAAGTATGTTCAGAGAATATTATTCAGAGCACTGTTAATTATTTGTGTAGGTGGTTTGCAATTTAGTAACATCCAGTATTATACTGAGACTTTTTCTCTGAATTGGTTCCTCTGGTAATAACATACTGTTAGTTTTGTTTGCTTGTTTGTTATCTAAATTTACTTTTTGTTTTAAGAAAATAAAATTGTTTCTAGTATACCTCAAATTATTTCTGCTATAGCATTGCTATTCATTATTGGTGATTGAATTTTAAGATAAAATGAATTCTAAGTCATTACTTTTTGTATGCCTTTACAACTTATTTTTTTATGTTTTTTATACTAAAAAAAAATAAATAATGACAGAGCAAGTCAGGTTTTTGGCAATATGAAAAGAAAGAAACAAAGCTAATCCATTATAGAAAAGAAGGTGATTTTCCTTTGATCTGGTAACTCTAATTATTTCTTCTCCAGATACATTCAAGGCAGTTGTGTAGGAGTTGAATTGTTTAGACACCATTGTTTGTCTTCTTCCTCTTCTACTTGTGTTGATTGTTTTCCCGTGTTTAATTTAAAGGAGTTGCACACAATGTATCTGTAAGATATGGCTATCATTTATATGGCTATCATGATATGGTTATCATTTAAACATAGACAGATTTGAATAAATGAATATCTGCAGAACCTCCTTTAGCATAGTAAAAGGGATAGTGTGTGCAGAACTAGCTCATGAATTGGTTTAATACATCTGGAGGACTCTGAAATACAGCAACATAGACCTTAAAAAAATGGGATCAACAAAGAGAAATTAAAAGTAAGTCCAGATATCTCTAGTTGAGTGTAAGAAAATGAAGAATCTTTTCATAACTATCATTCAGTTTTCGGAATCTGAATTTGTATCTGAATTAGTAATAGCTTGTCTAAGGAAAATAGACGTAAGGAAAAATGGGCTTTCTACAAGATATACCAGTGTGCAGTACCATTATAAATTTTATAATGAAATAGAGTCCTTAACTTAGCAAATGGTACATAAAAATGCTTTGCACCATGACATCTTCACCTAATATTTCTGTCAGGCCACAGAATGTGTTACAAAGTTAAGAAAGAGCCAGAGGTGGTGGAGTCTGTTTTTAAACATATCCTCTGACAAGACAAGCATGCAGTCAAAAACCTAGGACACAGAAATTAGCTCTGATTTTACCACTAAGTATAGAGAGAACCACTGAAAATGATTATATGAGTCACTACCTACCACTTTTATAATTAGCTAAAGAATTTCTACATAGCTCTGAATATGTTGAAAAATTATCTTTCATTATGTCAATGAACAATTATTATGTTACATTTGTAAATTTGCAATTATGTATAGATCTAAAGGATATGCAAGAAAATAAAAATTATCCAACTTCTGAAATTTACTTTTCTCAATCCATAGTTAAAGAAGATGGATTCTTTTGAGAGTTTCAATTAAATGGATAAATACTTTCACACTGAAATTTGAAGAGTAATGATGTGGGAGGTCCTGCTTCAAGTTTTTGCTCTGTTTCATAGAATATTTATTGGCAAAAACTTCTTACATGCTGGAAGTTCAGAACTACTAGGTTTTTTTGTGTTGTTTTTTTTTTTTTTTAGGTAAAGTTGCTCTCATTCATAAATTAATTTTGCAGCAAAACAGGATGAATAATTATGGTGATTTCACCTTGATGGCCTCTATTCCACCTCTTTCTCACTCCCCCTCCTCTAAGGAAAATAGGGGGAAATATGACAAAAAGGGGCTTGAGGATTGAAATAAGGACAGGAAGTTCACTCACCGACTTCTGCAGTGAGCAAAATAGACTCAGCAGACTCAGCATAGCGAGATCAATATAATTCATTGACTATTACTAATAGATTACAAATCTAAGAACATTTTCTCCACATCCATTCTCTTTTACCACCCCACTCTGAGCATTGCAAGGGGGTAGAGAATAGTGGCTGTGCTCAGCGCATAACACTTTGTGCTGTTCCTCCATGGTCAGTCTCTGTCCCTGATGCACACAGGTCCCTCCCATGAGATGTCTTCCTTCCCTGACTGATTCCATGTTGACTTCCGACACGCTAAATGTCTTCAAGCCAGCCCTGTACCCTCACACAACGTAAAATCAATACAGTAATAGGATTTATTTTAAAATCTCACTTTCTTCTACTTTTCATATTATACTATTCCCTAATGTGGGACATTATAATGCATTTTTTATTATAGAAGAAATTATTCTTATATTTAATTAAAACTAAGTCTATCACTCAGGTAATGAAAAGTGTGTGACAATTAATTATAACTTTCAAATGAAAATTCTAACAGGAAAGTATTAAAAATTGATTCAAAATTAAATAACCTTCTTATTGCTTATTTGCTAGAAAAATCAATTATGAATTCCTTAAAATAGATAAAATAGTTGAGTTCTCTTATTGTTTCCAGACAGAGGTTTTCCTGTTCATTACTGAATATTCTTTGAAGGAAAGGAAACAAAGGAAAACAAAACAAAAATAACAATAACAGAAGACACTGAACTTCTTTTAATGTTTATGTTAGATTTTAAATCCTTCATATGCATTGTAATTCTTATTTGTGAGATTATTTGCACTGAAAAAAAAAACCCAACAATTATTCTCTACTCTCTTATTTCTGTATTTTAATCATTGCTTAACTGATAGTTTCTCATTTCCTTAAGTGTTTCCTTAAAGAATGTTTCTCATGTATCTTGTCCAACATTATTTTGTGAATTGAAGTATCTTGTACTTGAATTTTGAACTTCTATTACTTTGATTATTCATTCTTTTTCCAAAAAATTCAAGTATTCTGAAAGATATACCCTATAAAAATGAACAATTGACTCTCCCTTTATTTATCACGTGCTGACGGGTTTTCTTTTACCACTTCCATCTAGTTGTACAGTTTATGCATCTGAGCTGACTCTAGACCCCTAGTGGAGCCTGTATAAGAGATGATGGCACTCACACAAAATATTGTTCCTCTAACTCCCAGTGTTTGGACTGGGAGATAACATACTGAATAATTTTGTGGATGAGTGCTATGTGATTCTGTTGTTGCTGTTGTCATTATTATTATTGGAACATTTTGTATTAATATTGAAATTCCCACAGACTCTTTGTAGCAATCCTTTCCAGCAAAGAGGAATTTTGGTGAAGGAATCTCATTGAAGAAATCTTTCATTAGAACACTAATGGAAAAAAAAATTTCAAATTTTTTTTCTTTTCTATAATACATTTAGAGGGCTTTTATGACCATTTTAAACTTTACTATCATCACATCATTTTGCATCCCTTTTCTGAACAAGGTTTTCCATACCTTTATACTTTTTACTACTAATAGAAGTTACTGCTGCACATTATCAGAATTCTATGAACAATATACTATAGTATCTTGCCACTTCAGTCTGCTAAGTAGAGTAAGGTTAATAATCATGGGAGTATATGTAGGAAATAACATTTTTCAGAATTTTAGTTATCTCATAAGATCTCCTTATTTGGTAAACTTAATTTTATATATCAAATAGCTACTGAATTTAAACCTGATGCAACTTGAAAATGCAGCTAATTTCTTGTACGTTACCCTTTTTGATCTTTAACTAATTGTATTCATGGTGTGAATGCAGCCACCTGCCTAGATGATGAACTCAAGACTTTGTTCAGACTGTGATCTGATCTTTACCACTCTGGATTGTAGACTTTTCTGCTATGCACTTATGTTTACAAAATTATTACAAGTCAGATCTGAAGCTACTGCATTTTAAAACTTCTGAAGAGCATAAGGCAGAATGTAAGTTATAATAATAAATGAATTTGGGAGCTACTTTAAAATCACCTAGATGGATTTTTAATTTAGGTGTAAAAATTCCTTTACTGGACTGTATAGGTAGCTACACCTATTACGGTGAGTAGAATGCTTTTCAAATCAGTTCTAAGTATGTGATGTTATTGCAGTCATAGTACTAAAAGAGTAGACTCAATTAAACTTTGAACGCTATTCCTTATGACTACCTTAATGTCAGTTTTTATTATATTTCTTGTCAGAAAGCTGAGTCATGTTTACAAAATGAAGTAGTTTTACTTAGTGTATCAAAGTATTAGTATTGCACAGGACAGGGCAAGATATTGTGCTCTCCTTCCCTCCCAGTGAGTATCACTTTGGGAATATAATCCCAGTATTAAAGGAATGGAAACTTCTACAGATAGTTTTAGATATTCAGAGAACTAAGAACAAAGCCAAAAGGTTTATTATCTCATGTTAGATTTTATTGGTAGTATATGAGTTTTTATATAAATTAATTGTATAATTTTGGTCTGTATTTACATATGACCTAATTTTTGCCTGTGTATAAATTAGATACATCACTAGAGT
This sequence comes from Odontophorus gujanensis, assembly GCA_013399175.1. NCBI lineage: Eukaryota > Metazoa > Chordata > Aves > Galliformes > Odontophoridae > Odontophorus > Odontophorus gujanensis. Next base: position 6,602 of record VXAB01012186.1, read on the forward strand.
TATGTGTTATTTGAGAGATGTTGGGAACTCATAATGATAAATACATATTCTACTGGAAAAAATTGTAAAAAGCAGCCTAAGTTTTTAAATAATTACTAAGTATTGACAATAGAATGGTGCTTTTTTTAATGTTGCAGTTGATGTAAACAGACAGGGAAAGAACAAAGTAGAAGTTGATCTAGGATAATGTAAGAAAGATGGCAGTCAGACTCACTAATGAATGTTATTTCTCTTCTTCAAGCCATTCTTATGTAAATTTTATTAAATGCTTGCCTGCACACAAACAGTATATGTATGTGTGGGAATAACAATAACTATAACTCCTCTGAAATCAAATACTTTATAATAGAAGACACTTGTGTTCTGTTCCTAGAAATATAATATTGCTGAATTTTGCTTACTTATGCCCTGCTTAATATCTGTGCAAAAACTGCAAAATTCACATTATTATGGAGTACTTGGTTTCTTAGAAGGTAGTATAATAGCTAACTCATTTTTCATTTACCACATGTATATTGAGCATCTTGTACAAGCTCAAAGAGTTTCAGCAGGGAGAAATTTGGTCTGCTGGTTCATAGCTTGGATTTGCTGCGCACAATATTTCAAATGATTTTTGGAACATGGTAAGTTCCACAGTTAAGTTATATATAACATGCCATTACTGGAGTTTGCTTCTGCATTAAGCAGTGTCAGTTTCACCTGCGTGTGTAAACAGATGGAACATTTTTCTGCTCTTCATTCATATAAAATGTAGGAAAATTGCATATGCGATAACCTTAATAAATTTGTATTATAACAAACAGACTTTAACAAAGTATAGAATCATAGAATGGTTCACATTGGAAGGCACCTTAAAGATCACTTGGTTCCCACCCCACTGCCATGGAAGAGACACCTTTCAATAGCAATTACCAGCTCTCTTTTCACGTATCACTAAACAGTATGCACATATTATTAATTTAAGTTTCAGTTCCATCGGAACCCACAGATTTACATATACTGATGTTGCCTAGGCACTCTCAGACCATCTCCTCTCTCACCAAAGGCGAGTCCTTCATCCCCCAAACCCTCTCACCTCCACGGTCCAGGAGTCCCAAGGGGGAGTTCCCACAGTGAAGACAGAAGCAAAGAAGGTGTTCAGTATCTCCGCCTTCTCTGCATCCCTGCAGGCCCTGACAATATTCCTATATTCTTTCCAGCTGCTCAGTGCCTTTTTCCACATTTCATGGACCTTTCTCTTTCCTTTGAGTTTATGCATGAGTTCCTTGCTCATCTACACAGGTCTCCTGCCACCCTTGCCTGATTTCTTACTCATAGGAGTGCACTGATCCTGAGCTTGGAAGAGGCACTGTTTAAATGCTGAGCAGCTCTCACAGGCCCCCTTGCCTTCTAAAACCATGACCCATGGGATCACTCCAAGCAGGTTCCAAAAGGGACTGAAGTCGCCTCTCCTGAAGTCCATGGTAGCAATCCTACATTTTCATTTGCTTCTTCCACTCAAGATCTTGAACTCCACCATCTCATGATTGCTACATCCCAATCTGCCCCCAACCTTCATTTCCCTAAAAAAGCCCATCTTTATCAGTAAGAACTAGGTCCAGTAACACCCCACTCCTCATCAGCTTCTCCACCACCTGCATCAGAAAATTATCTTCAGCACATTTCAGGAACTGTCAGGAGCACATGGGTCTGGCCATGTTGCTTTCCCAACAAATATCTGAATAATTGAAGTCCCATATAAGAGCCAGTGCCTAAGATCACGAGGCTACTTCCAGCTGTTTGTAGAAGGCCTCATCTACTTCCTACTCCTGATCTAGGTGCCTGTAATGCACCCCCACAACAGTGTCACCCACGCTAGCCTGCCCCTCAATTCTCACCTACAAGCTCTGCACTGGTACGTCACCCTCCCCCAGGAGTTTGACAAATTCTAGCTGCTCTCTCATAAAGAGCAACTCCACCACCCTGCCTCACCATCCTGTCTTTCCTAAAAAGCACGTAGGCATCCATGACAGCATTCCAGTCATTAAAGCTGTCCAACCACATCTCCATGATCACAATGAGATCATGGCCTTACAATTGCATGCAGACCTCTTAACTCTTCCTGTTTATTTCCCATACTGCATGCATTAGTATACAGGCTCTTTAAGGAAGCAGCAGGTGCAGGTATTCCTAAAGGGACGCAAGAAGATTTCAGGTGGGGAATTTGCAGTGTTAACTCCTCTGAGGAGTCTTCACAAGATTCCTACAAGACTATCCAGAGATATTTCCCTGCAGTCTCCTACAATGACAGCAACCCCAAGCCATTCTCCGTCCTGCTGACCTCCACCTTCTTCCCCCATCAGATTTAGCAACATTTTCTCTGTCTGAGTAGGAAACTGATAAAAAAAAAGGAAAAAAAAAAGGAAAAAAAAGGGAAAAAAAATGTGGAACACAACTGATTGTCTTAGATCTACAGAGTTGTACCTAGACATTAAAAAGTCAGATTGTGAAAACAGGTAGAGTTAAACTCACTGTCTAGGGAATCAGGAGCATAGAAAAATGTACCAAAATTAGTAGTGGGAGTAAACTGCTTTTGGGAAACGAAGGCTGTCTACATCTAGTTTTCCTATACAAAAAGAGGGAAAAATACTATTTTAAAAATAGGAATTACATGTAGGAATAAGCAAATTAAAACAAAAACTTATTTACATTTATTTCTACATTTTTCTCTAAACTCTTTAAAGGTGTTACATTAAGTAGCTTAAGTGCTTAGGTGACTTCACTGCTGAGGTGAAAAAAATCAGTTGCTTTTTATTAAGGAATGTAACTACTGTAGTTTTGTCTTCCCTCAGTTGTGTTCAGGGGGTATTCGGAAGTTCTGTACTATGAAATAATTTCAGTACATGAACAAAACAAATGAAGCTGAGGTGCCTTACAGAAAATGTGAATAAATGGCATTGATCATTTATTGTTTGCTAAAGTAAAAAGTGAAGGAAAACTCATTTTTACTTCTTTTTAAAATGAATACAGACAAAACTGGTATGGCTGAAGCTGAAGATTTTTCATGTTTGTTTCACTGGTTGCACCTATAACACAAGCATCTATAATACAAGCATATCTGTGTGATTTGAAGAAATAAAATACTTCTAAAAATGTAGTATTTCATAAGACAGAAAATACATGTTACAACTGAAATAGCACTGAGGACTTCATCGACATCATTCAACTTGCTTGTTGGGTGCATGTAAAGGTTATCTCTGTCAGTTCTGACCATAGCACTCAGCAGTAACAAAATGCTCTTACAGGTTAATTGCTTTAAAACACACTGAGGTCTGGTTTCCATGGCACTTCTACTCATAATCCTGAAACAACTAAATTCAGCAACACTTGAAGTACTGATAAAAATGTGACTTCAATTAACCCTGGAACACTGAAAAAGATAGGCAGAAATGTACTGTTTTCTAACTTTTCTAGTCCTGGGGAAAAAAGTAAAAACAACCAACCAAATAAAATAAAATAAAAAAAGCAAAAACAAACAATCCAATAAATAAAAACAACAGGAACAAAAAACTTACCTTAGTTTGATCTTTTAAATCTTTTAATAGTTCATTCTTGTCTTCTCTCTTAGAATCATAGAAACACAGAATAATTCAGGTCAGAATGGACCTCAGGAGGTTTTTACATCAAACTCTTGATCTTAAACCTCCAAGAGGTCTGAGAGACTGGATAGCCTGTGTAGGCAAGCTAGTAGATCCTTTAGCATTCGATCTCATAGATTTAAGTAGATCCTCTAAATCCTTTTGTAGATCATCCTGTTTCTATAGAAATATTTTTATAGCTGCAACTAACACAATTTATCCGAACAACTACTATGGACCCTGAGGTCTTCTCTTCATGTACATACCATATGCCTGAAAACATCATAAAATTTTATTTTTATTCAATGAATGGATAGTGAACTATAAATTGGTGTACATATGCTGTACAGTTTGCTCTTGAACAGATGCAGTTAACAGTGAAGCTTTTGTCTGAGAATTTGTTCCTGCATGAAGTTGGAGCTTCTACTGTATGGTGTGTTTGCATCCATTCTTTGGGTTCTGAGCTTCCAGGGCTAGGAAAGGGTGGTCAGGAAAGAATACAACACTGATGAAAGAAAGAGAGAGTAAAAAAGCCAGAAACTTGACTTGAGAGATTGGGGAATCATGAACATTGAAGTCAGCCTTACTTTTACTAAAAGGCAAATGCCATTTTACAAATGATTTGGGACATCACTACAAAGTCCTCTTTGGGACTCATAGTGCTTAAGATTGACCCTATCTAACATTGTTTACTGACGTTTACCACTTTGTCAGGCTGATAGAACAAGCCATGGAGCTACTACAGATTTTAGTTTTTTTTATTCCCTCAGTGGATAACCACAAGCTGGCACTTACAGGGACATTAGGAATGATTTGTTCCAATACTGTATTGAGGTAGAAATTTTGGTAACCCAAACTTTCAGCAATTCAGCCTAGAGGGCATTAATTAATTAAATCTAGCAAGAAGGCGCTTGGAAGCAATGTGGAGAATCAAGAGCTGATATTTCTTCCATAAGACTGAGCTTTTAATACATTTTAGTCTCTTTTTTGAGTACGTTCTAGGAATCAGTGGTCTGATAGATAAACAGGAAGAACATTTATAATATGAAATTAAAAGAAGCTGTATTTGTAAACTACAAAATTATAACGCTAAGTACTTTGAAAAATCAAACTGTGATCATCTTACACTGGACAAATACAATATTTTGTTAAATGTATAATTAGAACATTTTTATATCAATTGTTCATCTTTATATGCTGGAAAACCTTCCTGGGCCCTATCGTTCTATCCTCTTGGGAATGACCTATCTCCTGTATCTCATAACTATAGCTTGACGGAGACCAGCTCACGAGGACACCTGAAGAACAGACGGGCTACCGCTCTGCTGGCAAATAGCGAAGTTTATTTGATTTATACTGATATTTATATGCTGGTTGCATAGAGCAAATCCTTTGTTCTGCTTTTCAGCTAATGTTACAAACATTAGCTGAAAATACATCTGTTGGTGTTACAAT
>VXAB01012189.1:0-11712 GCA_013399175.1 Odontophorus gujanensis
AGGGGACAGCCTGGAGGGCAGCAGGGGGGATGCGTGGGGCAGATGGAGGCGGGGGCACGCGAGAGGGGATGGAGACAGAGGAGCAGTGAGCACAGCCCTCAGGAAAAGGACCCATGTGAAAGGGAGACTTTTTTTTTTTCCCCCTCCCCTGAAAACAGTGACTTCACCCCAGCAGCACATCCAGGCACGGCCCACGGCAGCCAGGGAGCAGCCCACGTGCTCCTGCACTGGGGGCTGTGGGCCAGAGGGGGTCCCGGGGTCGGTACCTATCTTGTGGAAGAGCTCAGGCAGCTGCACCTCCACCTTCTCCCGCTGGAACATGTGGTACTCGGCCTGCTCACAGATGGGTGGGATCAGGTTGAACTGCCGTGCTACCGAGTACGCCTCCTGCAACCCAGATCCACACTGTCAGTGCACGTCGGCCCCGTCACCACGGGGTGGGGGTTTGGGCACCGGGACCCCCACGTGTGGCCCCTACCATGATCTCCATGGAGCTCCAGCGTGATGTGCCCCAGTACATGGCCATCCCCTGGTTGATGACGTGGGTCATGGCACGCACCGTCTCTGCCGGAGGAAGGGAGAGCAGCAGATGGGCGTTAGGGCACAGAGATGGGGTGAGCAGTGCCACTCAGATGGGACATGGGCACAGATAGCAAAACAAAGGGGCACGGGAATCCACCCGAGAGAGACGGCGTGGAAATCGCTTCTCTGCGATCAGCGCGTTTCCAAACCGACTGGAAACGGACCCCCGTCCAAAATCACATTGAGAGCAGCGCGTGGAAGCGGGAGAGTCAGGGGTGGTTATGCCGAGATGAGGAGGGAGGGACAAAAAGGAGATGGGCGGTCCGCCAGGAGGGGTGGAGAGGGCACCGAGGGAGGGAGGGGCGCGGAGGGGACGCAGCCAGGGCTGATGGGCTCTCCGAGCACACGGACGGCCCCACATCCCATCGCACAGCACCAACAGATGGCACCTGGGGACAGACCACCAGCATCACCCTCACACCAGAAGGGCAGGGAGAGTAACAAGAAAGGCAGGCAGGAAAGGGCTGCTTCAGGCAGGCGGCACCGGCAGGAGCACCGCATCACACCCAGCACTGCTCCCACAGCACGGGGCTGAGCCACCTCCAGCTCATCCCAAAGTGCTCCACCACAGAAACGAGTTACACCACAGCTTAAGGACTGCAACGCTGTAATGGGACAGAAAGCACCACGGGGTGGCAAAGTCTTTGGCCGTGGCAAACACAGATGAGCCCAAATGAAGGAAAGAAGCTGCTTACCCTCAGAAGGCCTCAGCCACACAAGGACCTCCAGCAAGAGAAACCCTCACCTCCACTGCCAGCCCTTAAATGAGGGCTGGGAAGGACTGGATCCCAGCTCCATCCCTTCTGCTCCATCACATACACTGCATGCACCTGAGCTCCCCTGGGCTGGCCCTGCCTTCCCACCAGGTGCTCCATCACTGCTTCAGGACTGAGCATTTCCATTGCAAGGATGTATGAAAGAGTGCACCCTCCCCAAACTCAGCACTCTGTAGGTGTAGCCTATTATGGGCTGCGCCGTGGCCTGGGTGGGTGCGGGTCCCCAGGGCTCCTGGGGCTGTGCTGGCAAACGCTGCAGCAGGAGGGAAGCAGGGGAATGTTCCCTCCCCCTCCAGTGCCAACCTGCTGGAAGCACGCCTGCTGTGCCCACCGTGGCTCAGAGCATTAGGAAATGCAGAGCTGAGGGGCTCGCTGCTGCATTCCCACTGCGAGGAAGGGGGCGGGGGCTGCCGGCACCGCACGGGCAGGGCTGCGAGCCGAGATGCCATGCAAGTGAAGGAAGCAGCAAGGAGAACGCGGGCAGGGGTCGGTTTCACAGCAGCAGCGCGTGCAGCGGAGCCGGGCACGAGCTCTGTGTCACCCAAAGGCGTCAGCCCCCGGACCTGGCGGCTCGGCGTGGGGATGCTGCGGGGGCTCAGCCGGGAACGCGGTGCCCGCAGGGACGGACTGACAGCGGCAATGGCCGCGTGCAGCGCTGCCCCGCCCCGAGCGCTCCCAGAAGCAGCGCCAGAATTGCGGCTCCGGAGCCATGCAGGGGAGGGCAAGGATGGGATGGGAGCGCCCGCTGCCGCTTTGTTCCTTCACTTGCAAGATGTTCTGGGGGCAGAGGGGTGTTTTGGTTCGGCCGTTGCCGCCGTTTTCCTTCGCGCATTTTATGGAGAGGGTTATTCGGGGGGGGGGGGAGGGGGAGGGGAGGAATCAAAATTAATGACAAATGCGGGTTCTGTCTCATAAAATGCCACTGGGGTTCAGACTGCGGGTACGATGTACCTTCTATGATGAATGTTCTCGACTTGGAAGAACTAAATGGGTGCCCTGGTGATAAAAGAAAGATGTAGAGAGACCAGAGGTTACAGCTGCCGATGTCACAGTGAAGGGGACGATGGGGGCCGCGCACCCCCAGCACCGCGGCAGCCCCCGGCCACACTCCAGGCACGGGGTGAGGGGTGGGCACCCAGAGCTTTAACTGAAGGGGTTACGCTCTGCGGTGGGAAACGCTTTCAGAGTAAAGCCTGGCCACAAGAAGCACGGTCACAACCCACGGATGGCGATGGAATAAGGCACACAGCATGCAGAGAACGGGGACAGGAGGGACACAGGGCAGGACGCCTCGGCACGGCCGCCCCGGGGCACCCACCTTCCATCGGCGTGTTGGGGTCGGGCCGGTTGGCGAACACCACGTCCACGTAATCCAACTGCAGCCGCTCCAGCGACGCCTTCAGACCTGAGCCCACACGGCACAGTCAGGGGCAGCCCCGGGGCACCCCGCACTGCACCCCACGCCCACGGCTGTACCTTCGATGATGTGCTTTCGGGACAGTCCCCGCTCCGTCTCTGCTCTGAAAGAAGAGAAGGGGCAGTCGGAGCCCACGTGCCGGCCGCTGCTCTGCGGGGCAGGGCGGGCGCTACCTACTTTCCTCCCCAGAAGATCTTGGTGGTGATGACCAGGCTGGATCGTCTGCAGGGAGAAGGGCAGAGCCACAGAACCGTAGGGTCATTAAGGTTGGAAAAGACCTCTGAGCCCCACCCAGGCCATCGTCAGCCCACCTCTGCCATGCCCAACCTTCCAATTAAGGTTGGAAAAGGTCCCCAAGACCACCAACCCCAACCCATCCCACTGTGCCCGCTGACCACGTCCCCAAGTGCCACCTCTCCACGCTGAACACCTCCAGGGTCAGGGACTCTGCCACCTCCATGGGCAGCCCGTGCCAGGGCTTGGCCAACGCGTGAGCCCTGCACCCCGCGGGCTCTCCCTCCCTGCTCCTCCCAACCCATGAACACCACAATTAACCGAGGAAATGTGCTGCCTAAAAGCGAAGCAGCGTGGGATGCTGGACCTCGGGAGTGAGACCTACCTCCAGCCCTTCTTCTTGATGATGTTCCCCAGCACAACCTCGGCCCTGCAAGGAAAGGAAGACATCAGCCTTGAGCTCTTTAGGCTGGAGCAGGAATTAGGTCAGGGACGCGTCAGTAATGAGAAGTGACTGCGAGCGGCGCGGGGACGCAGCGGGGAGCGGAGGACTCCCCAACAACAGGAGCTGCTATTTTTAAGCAGCTGTGTGGGCCCCCCCACAATGGCACACGGCACCGGGGCCGCCCCCAGCACGGTGTCAGTGGGGCTGAGCACACAGACACCACGGGCCGGGACGGAGCCCTGGCCCCGGCAGGAGGGGCTGTGGTGGGATGGAACGTTTGAGCAAATGTGAAACGACTTCCCAAAACGAGTGCGGAGAGGCGGAATGATTTAATTATTTCCACTCTCCAAACTTTCAAACCAACCTGCGTGACAGTGGCTGTCCTCGGTGAGCACACGGAGGGCAGCGTGCGGCGCGGGGACGGCGAGCGCCTGTGAGTGCTCCTGGGGGGGAACGTTCCTGCGTGCTGCAGGACAGCATCCCTCCCTCCAAACCCCCTTTCAAATGTTTAGGAAGCGGAGTGCCCGCAAGCACGCTCGCGCAGGAGGGTTTTAAAGACTGAATGAGCACCTGGGAACCTCAGGAGTGCAGAAATGCAGAGCTGAGGGAGCGGGGCTACTGGGGTCTGGGGGCTGCGTGGGGTCCTGGGGGTACCTGTCCCCACAGCAGACCCTGAGGGCTGGAGCTGCTCCTGCTCAGTGCATGGGGCTGAGTGTGCAGAACGCACCGTCCCTCCCCCAGCACGGGTTTCTGCGTAACACCGAGTGGGTTTGAGGGGGAAAAAAAGAGGCTCTGCCATTGTGTCAGAACCCACGGTGCTGCTCTGCCTGCTAAATATATCCCAGCCCACAGCTGCGAGGGGGCTCGGGATGCGTCCCAAAGCGCCTCCAGCTGAGGACCAGCGGGACGTGGCCGTGCCGAGGAGGAGCGGGGCTGGCGAGGAAGGCTCCCCGCGTGGTGCTCACAGTACTCACTTGCCGGCGGCGTAGACTTCTGCCGTGTCGAACAGATTAATGCCGTTATCGTACGCTAAAGTCATCAGCTGCTCGGCCATCTGCGGGGAGAAGCGGGGACGCTGAGGGCTGCGGCCCCACTGCGCTCGGAGCCACTGCTGAGGCCACGTGCTGTGGGCATGGGGTCCTTACCTCGTCTGTGATCTGCCCTCCGAAGGTCACCCATGTCCCTGCGGGGAGAGACGGCACATAGTGAGCACAGCACGGCCGTGCCACGTCCCCACCACCCATCCCCACACGGAGTGGGGACGGAGCGTGGTTCTGAGTGGTGGTGTCAGCGTGGGGCAGCATGGGGAGCACACACTCACCCAGGCCGAGGCAGGACACGCGCAGCCCGGACTTGCCCAGGTTTCTGAAAGACAGAGACCCATTGGAGCAGCAGTTGGACGTCCACACTGCGCTCATCAGTAGAGCTCATCACACAGAGAGCCCCTCCAGGAGGAAGAGTGGAGCCCACCCAGGAGGGCACCGGTGGAGAAGGGCAGAGTGCAGCGGCACTGAGCTCTGAACTGTGGCTGGAGAAGTTGGGGTTGGATTTTATGGAATGGGGAGAGGAGGGAAAGGGGAAAGAGTGCCTGAGAGCACTGAGCCCCGGCCCCGGTCGCTGCTCTACTTCTGCAACCGAAATAAACACGGAGCTGTCGCGAGCCAGAAGGCAGCAGAGAGAAAGAGTCACAAAAAGGGAACGTGGATGCAGCTCCTCCCAGAGCCAGGAACTGCTGCTGGGGCAGCAAACACTGAGCAATGGGGGCTGTGTGAGTGCACGGGGCGGCGGCCACGCATGGGGACAGGGGGACACGGGGACCTGCAGCACACTGCCCGCAGAGATGCTGCACCCCTGCGTGACACCCGAAACTCGGCGCCGAGAAGTGGAGAACGTTGTTTTTGGGAAGGGATCCAGGCTGGCAGGCGTCCTTTCCCGCCTTTGCCGCAGTGATTGACGGCGCATTTTTACAAACGACAAAGCTTCGAACAACAAGCTTTAAAATAAATAAAGTGTAGGTGAGCTGCTGGTGCCCGCCCGCGCGCGGCCGCGTCGCGTAGCAACGTGCCACGTCCCGTGCCCACCGCAGCGCCATGGGGCGAGGGGCGGACGGCCGCTCTTCATCTCAGGCTGAGGTTAATCAGGATGTTTTCCTTCTGCGCCGCTGCGTTATTGTCCAACATCTGGAAGGCGTGGGTGCTACGGAGCAGATGCTCCGTGCCTCAGCCCCATTTATTTTTAGCTCGCATAGCAGGGGCAGAGGTGGCGGCCGTGGGCTGTCGGAGGGGAACTGGTTCATGCTGGGAGCGTGGCACTGGGGTGATGGGGGAGTGCCCCTGCTCACGGCTTCCTGCGTGCTGGGCTATGGGATGCTGGCCTGCGGTGCTGTAGGGGGGATGACCCCGGAGTGGGGTGGCCCGAAGAGAGAGGAACGAGGAGGAGTGGAGAGCAGCATGAGGAGTGCTGAGGACGCACGGCCCCAGCACGGCTTGTAGGGTGGCTGATGGGGACGGGGTGATGGCTGATCTCGTCTGCCTGGTGTGCTTTGCGTCCCAGCACCAGGAGCTGCGTGTGCACGCCGTGCTTCATCCCAAACCCGTGCTCTGAGGGCTGAGCCCTCACCCCGAGCTCCGTGGGGTTCTGGTGGCACTGCACAGCCCCAGTGCCACCACCGCATGGCACCGCAGAGCCCCAACAGCCGCTGCTCCCACGGCTCCCGCTGAGCCCACACCGCCGTGGGAGCGCTTTGTCCGTCCCCCCCCCGTCCCACTGCTTCACCCTAAAACCGCACCGAGAGGGGAGAGAGAGCAAACTGCAGAGAAGGAGAGGAAGGTGAGCGACGCGCACACGGAGCAGAGCAGCACTTGTAGCACTGAGAAACCCAGAGCAGGAGGGGAGAGGGGAACCGGGCAGAGCACAGCACAGCCCGGAGCCCCCTCCTCACAAACCTGGGGGGCACCCGACGCGTCCCAAACCGGCGGCGGGACCCCAAACAAACGCAGCACGTCCCTCCCCTACCTGTACTTCATGCCCGGCTGCTTGATGCTGGACTCGCTGGACGACGGCGCGTTCTGCACCGAGAGCTGCCCCAGGCTCCGGGCCACCATGGCCACCGCCCGGAATTTGCTCCGCGTGCCGAGGCTGGGGCTGCTGGCATTCTGCCTGTTCAGCCGGTCCTCCGCGCTCCGGCTCTTGATGCTGTGCTCGGAGCACACAAAGGAGACCTGCATGGTGCCCCGCTGCCGGGCTGCGGGCTCGCTCCTCCCCGGGGCTCAGCCCCACGCTCCTCCCGGTGCGGTGCGGCGCTGCGGGGGCCGGGGATGGCGGGGAGGGCTTTCCCCAAACGCGCGGCTCCGGGGATGCGGGGGGAGCGCCGGTGGTCGCCCGCCTGAGGCTGAAGGCAAACTCGGAGCTCTGCGTGCCGCCGGTGCCGTGTCCCTACTCCCGAGCTGTTCCCGGACGGCAGACGCGTTCCCCCCGTAGGGTCAGCGCCCGGGGCAGGGGCACCGAGGGCACCGCGCACCCACGGCCCTCCGGCATCGCCCGTGACCCTCCCGCGGCCGCGGAGGCGGCAGGAGCGCGGCAGCAGCCTAAATTTAGACGGCCAACTCCGCGCGGCAGAGCCCTCCTCCTAACGTCGGCGGAGCATCACTCAGCCAACATGACGGCTGCGGGGCTGGGGGGGGAGGCACGGCTCACAGCGGCTCCGGGCCATCAATATTTGATGAGTTTTAGGAAGCGAACAAACAACGGCGGGCCAGGTGGGGAAGCAGAGCGCGACCGCTTCCCCCCGCTCCGTGCCGCGCACCCGCGTTAATCCCTCAGCGCCCCCGGGGACAAAAGCCCCGGGGGGGGGAGGGGGGGGGGGGGGGGGGGTTGATGGCGGAGCCGCTTTGCGCTGTGCCCCGAGTGCCTCTTCCCCGAAACTCCTCCCGACCGAGGGCTGCATCAATTAAGTGAAACCCAATCCCGGTGTCCCTCTGAAGGACGGAGCCTCGGCGCTGCCCCGGCCGCTTGGCTCCGGGCTGAGCGCAGCAGCTGCCCGCGTGCCCCCGGTGATGCAGGCGGCTCCAGTGGTCGGGAAGTAATGGGATGAGCGGGAGGGATCGCCCACGCGGCCACAGACTGCGCCGATTCCTACAGCGGAGAGAAGCGGTGCGGGGCCGGGGCCGCCCTGGGGGGTGCGCGGGGGATTACATAAACTCGGCCTCCGGCGCGATGAGAAAATTCCTAATCTGCTCGGGCTTCCCTCTGCCTCCAAGCTGCTCCGCAGGGGCAGCAGGGATGGGTGATGTGGGCCCCGGGAAGCCCGAACCCATTGCAGCAGCATCCCCAGCACAGAGCATCGCCGCTGCCTTCCCGGTGCCTCCCGTGGGTGCTTTCCCACGGGCACAAAATCACGGGCGCCTCTGCAGCCCCCCCAGCCCCGTGCTAATCTGCCCGCAGCCTGAGCCCAGATTAAGGCTCCTGCCAGCAGCTTTCACCCAAAGGAACAGCTGCAGATCTGCAGGGGCAGCCCCACCGGCCCCCCCACCCCCCAACCCCTGCACCGGGCCTGCAGCAGCGGGGTGCCCGCACGCACCTCACTCCATCAATAAATAACCACCGCATGAATACTGCATGAGCCATTGCCACGGTGGAAATGTTACCTCTGCTCATCCTGAAGCGGAAGCTCCCGCTGCCCTCTCCTCCACGGGGGCTGCTTCCCCCCCTCCCTGCAGTGGCACCGTGAAAGCTGAGACACCGACGCACCCCATGCAACATTAATGCTGCTCGCAGGACGTCGGCTCAGCTCTGCCCCCCACCCCACGCTTTGCTGCTGCATTTTGCAGCTGGCTGCGCACGACGCATCGACCCCCACCAACTTGGTGCCAACACTGGAGTTAAAATGCAGAGGAGAGCACAGAACGGGACGGGAACGCCCCGATTTGCTCCGGCCTCTCCTGCACGCAGCACAGCACAGCACCGGGCACGCACAGACGGCGCTCACACATCCCCCCCCACCAGTGCCACCCCACTGCTGTCCCCGGGGACATACGGCCACGGCCCTTACCTGTACTTCATGCCCGTGGTGTGTGCTGTGCAGCCGTCCAGCGAGAGCCCGTGTGTCCGCAGGAACTCCTCCAGTGTCTTGGCCTGTGCTGCTGCCCGCACGTCCCGCAGCCGCCGCAGCTCCAGCGCGTCCGCGCGGCGCGGTGCCTGCAGCCCCCATTCGTGGTGCCGGCTGGCCACGCTGCGCAGGCTCTCGCTGTACGTCATGGACAGCATCCTGCTGCCCGAGCGTGGGGGCTGCGGGGCGGGCGGCGGCGCTCAGAGGGGACCACGGCGGTGCCCGGACCCTGCGGCATTGTGCGTGGCGTGGGGACGGCACGGGGACGCGGCTGAAGCCAGGGCGCTGATGAGATGGGACATGCGGCGCAGCAGAGGGGGAGGGGAGGTGGTCACACTGAGCACAGCGTGGGCATTGGTGTGAGCATGGGCACGCTGCGGCAGGCTCCGGTGCCCGCGTGTCGTGTGCCAGCTACGTGGGGGTGCGTCCCCGCAGCCGTGGGTGCCCGTGTCAGGGTGCTGCAGGCTGTGCCAGCAGCCAACACCGCGGCACTGACGTAGTGCACCGTGGCCTCACCGTGGCAGCACCCCAGAGGTGGCTCTGGTTTTCCCCTGTCGCTTTCCCTGGGATGCCCACCATGCTCTGCACCCACTGTGAGCAGAGTGTGTGCCCGGGGGCTCCGTGCAGCCCTGAGTGGGTGAGGGGTGCGGAGCAGAGCCCGCCTGCACTGCGCTGCTGTGGGGCATCCTTTCCTTTCCCTGTGAAGTTCAGTTTTAGGGCAGTTCTGTGGCGCAGAGGGTGCTCTTGCACTGAAGTGTGACCTCAAGAAAAAAGAGACTGGAAAAGAAAGAGCTTTAACTCGCAAAGAATTGCCAAAATCCCAGGGGAGCTCCTGCAACAAACAGCGCTTCCTGAGAGCGCTCTGCAGCTCCTTGAGTGCAGGACAGGAACCCAGCGTGCTCCTAAAGCACAGGGAGGTGCAAAAAGAGGATCCCCTCCCCGAGGTCAAAGCCACAAAGTGCCCACTGAGGGGATGCTCCCCCCAGGTGCCCCCACATCTCTGCAGTGGGGCCGTGGGGCTCAAAGCAGACCCCCCCCCGACCTCCAGCACCCCCCACATTCTGCTGCTGTGCCTTGGAGCTGGCAGTGCCAGCACAGAGCCCTGCTCAGTGTCCGAGGGACCGCACTCACAGCCCGCAGGCTGCCCCTCGCCGCAAAGCGCTGCTTCCCCGGCTTCATCTCACTGCAATTAAATTAAAGCGGCGGATGGAGTCGGAGGGGGACGGCCGGAGCTGCTCGGAGCAGCGAGGCGGTAATTAATGGCACGCCCCGCGCTGACATCCCTGTGATTTTTGGCTGAGCAACATCGCCATGCAGCGGGGAAAGCACCGGGCGCACCCACGGGCGGCTCGTTAGCACCCACTTTCTGCAGAATGAAGAGCGAGAAGCGATGGCTCAGCCCAGGGCTGGAGGAGCTGCTGAAGCCGTGATCTCAATGCACTGCCATCACCCCGTGCCCCCGGCCCCGCGTGGAGGAGCGAGGTGCAGTGCCTCTGTCCCAACCCACAGCCCGGCGTGTCCCAGCACCGACAGGAGCCCGAAGGAAGCCCCCCCCAGCAGAGCAGCCCCCGCGGGGAGCACAGCCCCCGCTCACAGCCCCGAGTGCCACCCCGGCATCTCGGACTCACCCGGCCTCTGGGGTTCCTGCTCATTAAAAAGGAAAGCTCTGGCTGTCAGGGCTCCCTCACACAGCTATAAGGGAGGCACAGCTGTGGTTTTTTTCACGGAGGGGAGTGTCGGCGCGTAGCATCCAAAGCAATTGGTGAACACGAGTCCCCCCAGAGTCAAGGTTTTGCACGGCGCTCCATTAGCCCTATTAGGGTATTTTCTTCCTAGCGAACAGGAGCTCAATTATTCATGACTTCTTTGCTAAAAGCCTGTGGATGTGCAGCTGCTTTATGAACGCTGGCATCGTTTCCCCCGCCCGGAGCCGACCCTCACCGGCGGCCACAGCGCAGCGCCTCGGCTGAGCTGCCCCTCCATGGGACACAGCCATCCCTGCAGTGCCACGGCACCACTACACCAGCACCTCTGGGAGGACACACACCTCCTAAGCACAGACCTGTCCCCTCCTCGCCACCCTCACCCCATCCAGGTGCTGTGTTTGGGGACGCAGCCTCGACGCATCGCTCCGTGTGCCGCCCCCGTAGCGCCCCGCTGGCACGCCGGGGAAAAGTGCCTTTTTAATTTTAGGCAGTAAAAGGTTGGGTAAAAAAAAAAAAAAAAAAAAAAAAAAGCTATCTGTGGTTTTAGGTATCGGTTAATGACANGCTATCTGTGGTTTTAGGTATCGGTTAATGACATTTCTCTTAATGCAAGGAGCAGATGAGAGGGCTGGATGGGTGCCCGGAGCACCCCCTGGGGATGGCTAACAGCCTGGGCTGCTCTGCACGCAGCACCAGCCCCACGTCCCCGCCCTCCCAGTGCCCCCCACTCCTCCGCCGGGTCCTTGGTGTGCAGGGATGCACGGATGTGGGGGTGTCCCACCCCAACGGAGCCCCCCGACAGAACCTTGGCACGAGCAGGGGGTGCCCACTGGGGGTCATCTCTGCTTCCCAGAGAGGTTTTTAGGGAGAAGGAAAGGACAGAGTTACCTGTAGAACTGGAGCTGGCGCTTGGGGCTCCCATACCTCGCGCTTCCGACAGCAAGGAAGGAGGAGAGAGAAGAAAGATGCCACAGAGCGCGTTAGCAGAGCGGGGAGCACTGCAGCACCGCGCAGCCGAGCCGGGACGGGTCACTGCCAAACCCACGAGCGCCGCGTGGGGCAGAGGCAGCGATGGGCTCTTCAAACACAGAGCACCTGGGGACGCTCCCAGGGCTGCTCACCTGTAGATCATGCCGGGGGAGCCCGTCTGCCTCAGCGAGAGTCGTGCCGGGGAGTCCGTGGTGGATTCCGGATACATGGAGCCAGGCTCGCCGAGCTCGCCCCGCGCGCTGCCTCACCCCCTGAAAAAAGAGGAAGCCGGGTCAAATCTGCAGAGCCGCAGCGTGTGAGTGAGTGACGGTGCTTCCTGTCGCTGGGCTGCAGCCGGATGGGTGCGCGGTGCGGTGCGGGCACGGCACGGCTCTGCCACCCCACACGGGCTCCGGCAGTGCCACCCGCAGCCATCGCGGCTCTGCTCACCCCACGTCCTCCCTCAGCCCACCCCA
>VXAB01012191.1:0-16286 GCA_013399175.1 Odontophorus gujanensis
CTGCCCAGGGCTGGGGGGGTGGGGAGGGCAGCGCCTTCGGAGGGGCAGCGAGAATGCATTTGGCACTTAATCCAGCTCTTAAGGTGACACTTTATTGCTTAATCAATGGATTCGTTTCAAAATGATATTTTTGCAGATAGGCACCTATGCAACTTAATGTGGCTCTTAAGCAGATGAGCACTTCCTCCTCAACGAGCTCGATAAGAGTTATTTGTGTTATATACTGTGGATTTTTCCAGTAAATGTGGCTTAATATTTTAATTCTTAGAACGTGTGTCTATTATATATGTGATGCAACTTAATTCTGTTCTGTTTGTGGAATGATTAGCACAGGCCCACTCCCTGTTCCCCTCACTTAACGAAGACCAATGAGCTGTTAATCGAGCTGTTATCTCCATGGTATTACTGCTAAATGCACTGATTTCATACGTATGTGGAATCCTTTTTTTTTTTTTTTCTTTGGAATCTGTATATCATATATAAGACTGAATTTGCTCAATAAACACTGTATAACAGAAGGGCTCTGTGCTCCGCTCTCACCACGGGGGTCCTGGCCCCAAACAGCCTCAAACTGGGGTCTTTGCAAAAGAGAAAAGGACCAAAAGTGCTGCAGAGAGCTGCAAGGGAAGCAGGGCTGCCGCTGGAGCAGCGTGGGGAGCAGTGCAGATCCTCACTGTGTGATGCTGGGGTTTAGAGGGTGAAACTACGGAGTTCTCATTGAAGTTTGGGGAGATCTCTCCCTCACCTCCTGGAAAATACCCGTGTTTCATTACCGGCTTCACCCACTGAGCGTAATCAATCTTGGCATCCTCCAGCATCCCACCTCCAAGCACTGTGCAGAACCTCCAGCCCTCTGCTGTCCCCGGTTGAGGCAGGAGGAGCTCACGCAGCGATTGCCATTAACACACACACACACACACACACACACAGCAGAGGTTTCACAGCACACATGAGCTCAGCACGGCCCCCGCTGCTCCCATAGCACAGCCCTGCCAATGCAGACCCCCTGCAGGAGCTCTGCTCCCTCTGCACAGCCCCCCCAGCCCCAGGGAACCCCCAGAGAGCAGCACTCTGCATTCAGCGTGCAATTCAGATGTGCTGTAAGTCCCAGTACCTCCACACTGCACTGCTGCTGCTCACCAACCACACGTCGGAGCTCACCGAAGTAACGACCCCGCTCGGTTATCACACACGGTGTCTGCAGAGCTGTGCTGGTTCAGCATCAGTTCAGCACGGCAGCACTGCAAGCAGAGCACGGGGCTGTGCTGAGCAGCTGTGTGGTTCCCTCTCTCCCTCCAGCCCCAAGGTGTGAGCTCACCGCCACGCAGCACGTCACGTCCCCACGCTGAGGACACGGCTCACACACTGAGCATCGCTTTTTTGCATTATTCCTTTCCAAAGTGCTTCCTGCCTGGGAAAAAAAAAAAAAAAAAAAACAAAAACAGAGAGAACACAGCAATAAATGTATGGGTAGAGAATTAAAACGCAGCGTGGTATCATTGACGCCGCTGTTACGCTTTTCAGACACTTCAGAGCTGGGTGCTGAGCAGCTCCGGGTGGGGACGGCCCCAGAGGGGCTCAGACTGCAGCTCCTGCTCCACTCCACGCTTCCCCAGAGCGGGTGCACCGCCTTCAGATATCTGCAAGTGTACAAAGAGAACGATTCGATGAAGCCGAGACAACAAAGCAGTCCTCCCCCCCCGCCCTCCTCTGCAACCATCTGAGCTGAGCTCGGAACACTCCCACTTAAAAAAGGAGGGAAGAAAAGCAGCGTGGCCACGGAGGGCCGATCCAGGAAAAGAGCACTGAAAGCACAAGTGCGGGTTTGATCGTGTTTATTGTTCCAACACAAGGGACGGACACCAGGCGGAGCCGCGCAGGCAGCGCAGGGCCCCGAGGAGCAGAGCCGCTGCACCGCGCTCCTCTCTTTGGTTCGCGCTCCTCCGCTCTGACCCCGGGCGGAACGCCCCTCCCCGCGCGGCGCGAGGTCTGCACGCGTGGGAAGGACGAGGCCAAACCCAGGGCGGCCCTCAGCCCGGCAGCTCCGTTAAAGAAAAAAAGTGCACAGTCGAGGGAGGTAGGAGAGAGCTAGAAAAGGTACGAGCGGAAAGTAATTACAAAAACCTATTCCTTCTTCTAATGTCTTCTTAAGGAACGTCTGACTTCTGGCCCCGCCGGAGCGATGCGCGTCGGGGGATCGAAGTGGGTGGGTTCTGCTGTCAGACAACACGGGCGTGGGGACAGCAGCAGCCCCAGCCTCACACACAGCCTCACCTCGGGCAGGACAGAACACAGCGGCTCTGACTACAGATGCAGATTAACAACTAACACCACTTTAATGCAATACTGCTGGAGAGCCCGAAAATCCAAGGGGGGGGGGGGAAAAAAAAAAAAGAACCCTTTATGTACTATGTACATTACATCCATTTACAGAGTTGGCCGGTACTGTGTACAACATATAAATACATGACCAAACAGATGCATAGAGGATACTTACAGGAGCCAAATAACTCACTTTATACATCCAAGAATGAAAATATATAAAAAGGAGAAATAATGAAAAACCAAAAACACTGCTTTAAATGTTAACGGCCGTCACGCGGACGCACAGCGGACACCCGTGGGCTGTCACACACTGCCACGTCCACGCTGTCACTGCAGGGCTGTGGTGCACAGCTGGCCACGCACCGAGCTGCTCTGAGCCCTCCTGCACCAACTGTGCCATGAGGTGATGCAGCAGCCTCAGCCCACAGCCCACAGAGCAGGAGCCATTCCCTTCTTCTCTTCTCGCTGCTCGCTGTCCAGGTGCAGCACTGGAGGGGGCGTGGGACCGTCCTGCCCACAGCCCTGTGCTCCTCACACAAAGCGACCACGGAGATGGCAGAAAGGGGAGAGTGGAAGACTGTAGGGGCTCACCTAACGCGGCCCTGAAATAGAACACACCCTGCTCCAGTTCCTTTGGATGCGAAGATCTCTCTCCGGAGGGTCCATGGGTGCCACAGCAAACTG
Organism: Odontophorus gujanensis; assembly: GCA_013399175.1. Lineage (NCBI taxonomy): Eukaryota > Metazoa > Chordata > Aves > Galliformes > Odontophoridae > Odontophorus > Odontophorus gujanensis. The sequence goes on from VXAB01012191.1 coordinate 3,010, forward strand.
CCTCCTGGACAGGGGTCACCTCAGCACGCGGCCCAGGGCACGGGCAGCCTTTCCACGGCAGCACGAAGCAGAAGGATCGCTCCACCCACAGAGTGTCACGGTGAGCAAGGAAGGGTTCTGCACTGTGGATTTCAGTGGGAAGGCGAGTCAACTCTCCTCGCCGAAACCAAGTATAATAGCATTTCTACTATAAACAGAATAGCATTCTGTGTACAGGACCGGGATCGGTCGTTATCAAAATACGCACACTGAATATACAATCTGTCCCATGGCCATGATTTATTATCTCACCACAAGGCACAATACACAAAGCTTAGAGGGTCCTATACAGTCATCGTGACAAAAGGCCCCGCAGCCTTTACACATGATCATGGCTTTAAGGCTGCACGAACACTTGAAGGAGATCTCTTCAACGCTGCTGCTGTCAGCAAACATCTGCACGGAGAGGGACGCGTTATGGTTTGCAGCAAAGTTTGCTTTGTGGGTTAGCTGCACCACGCTCCCAGCAAGGCTTCTGGGAAAAGCCGGAGCGCCGGATGAATAATTAAAGCTGGTGGAATTCAGCTGCAGCTTAGAAAGCTTCCCATAAAACGCCTGTTTGATATTGAACTGAGAGGGTACGGAAGAAGGCTCCAAAGGGGGATTGTGTCTTTTTCCCAGCTCCCTTGAAAGCTTCAGGAACGGTAAGTCCACCGCCGGCAGAGCGCTCTGTGTGTGCTCCCTCAGCTCCGTGGGTGCTGCATCCTTCTGGCTCTCCCCACTGTTCTTGGTGGCACTGCCACACACCAGCACGTTCTCATTTCGTATTTCTCCCGGGGTGTTCACGCGCTGCTTTGAAGTCCACTCTCCCCTGGCAGCCAGCATTCCTTCTGCAGACGCACAGCTTTTGGTCAGAGGAATCTGTTTGCTCGGGGCCAAGGCTCCCACGGCTGAAACCTGATCCGAAGCCCTTGAGTGATGCAGCCTAACACTGGGGTTGCAAGGAAAACCAGAACCAAAGAGCTTTTTGCCTTGAACTCCAACATAATTTTGATTGACTGATGTATTCCCCATCTGATTTGGGCCAAGAGAATCTGCGTTTGGAGATAAAAACGGAGGCTCCGGAGTCGGGTTTGGCTTCTCAGGACTTTGATCTGTGGTGACACTTGTTGATGGGTTATGCTGTGGCACCCTATGGACCTTAGACAATTCTTTTTGCTCTTCAAAGCTACGGGAAGAAAATGTTCTTTCCCGAGGGCTCGTGTCTTCTTGCTTCTGAGGTGCACTTGCCACATGTGCCAGTTGGTCTTGGCAGCTCGAGGTTAAGCTGATTTTGGAATGTTTTTCTGGAACAGGTTGATTCTCCATATCCTCTGCCCTAGGCAGTGCTGCTCCTGACCCACACTTCTCCTGGGGATCCAGGGAAGATCTCACTGAGTGGAAGTCATCACTCCTGGTTAGGGTGCTCGTCTTTATCTGCACATCTGGAGAAGATTCTTTACTGAAATAGCAGCTGTTACCTCTCTCCATTGGCACAGAGAGGTTTTCTGACTGCTTGTCTGGAGGTGGCTGTGCACCTTCCACCTTGATGTTGGCATGAGATACTGGGAGAACCTCTTCCAGCAGACATTTCCCCTTAAGCAGCTGCATCACCAAAGGGCTGTTGGCATCAGAGGATGTAGGCTGAGCAGAACCTGACGGCCTCTCGAGCTTCGGAAGCAATGATGCCTGCAGTCCCCACCTCTGAGGTGGAGGTGCAGCACTCACTGAGGCCACTGAAGGGAAATCCACAAGGCAGGGAAGATTACTCGCTTCCAGAGTTGATTTTGAACTAATTTTATCACATTCCTCAGTGCTGCTCTGACAGAAGGAGCCCTTCCTAGCTACCTCCCTACAGCTGAGGTTTCTGTAACATATCTCCATCTCCACGTTCTCATCAGCCACGTCAGCTTCCAAATCTGAAGCAGTATCTGTTGATTCACTGTGTGTACTCTGTAACTCATCATCTCCATTTGCCTTGAACTCTTGAGTCTCTCCCAATGGCTGGCACTCACCTTCTGATTCTGTTCTGGGGCGCCTCTCCCTCACTTTTTCAGAGGTATCTATCCTATTCTGAGAAATAAAGCCATCACATAAAGAGTATTTCAACAGAGATTCCACGTTCTGTTCTTCGTTGCTCGGTTTGCTCTCTCTCTCTGCCTGCAGGTGTGTGAGGTTGCACAGTGCAGGCACTCCTTCCTCTGCTCCAGCAGTTACCATTGTGGAGTTACCACCATAATTTTTTGTGCATTGTTCCACAAACGTTTCAGAGCCATTAAATCTAAACCTCGATATCACTTTTGGCTCATGGCGTTCTTTACCACCTGATGGCAACTCTGGCAGAAGAGCAGGATGACTGGTGGAATTTTCTTTTACAGCAGAAGGATAATCCAACCGTACAGTGGGAACACCAACATCTCTGAGCTCGGACACAACCCCGCTGCCCACAGGGCTGACCTCAGCTCCCTGCATTTGAGGGCACGACAGATCAATTGCTGGAGGAACCACGAGTGCCACCTCTGTGCTCTGCCCCTCCTGTGACACAGCACACGGCGGGGCTTCAGTCCTCACATCACAGCAGAGCTGCTCGGGGCTCTCCTCTGGCCTCTCCAGAGCTGTGCCATCCAACGCTGACGCAGTCAGAGCATCACAGCACTGCCCTCCAGGTGAGCCATCACCAGGCTCAGCTTCCCCTGAGCCAGCGCCTGCGGTGCATTCCAGAACACTGCTTCCCTCACTCTTCGAAGAAAAGGAGTCTGGTTTCGAAGAGGCAAAGGAATCTGTGCCGGGCACCTGGTGGCTGGCCTCTTCTCCATTCAGACGGAGAGCCGGGAGTAGTTGTGTTCGCTGTAGATCTGATGAGCGCTTTCGACGAGTTCTCTTTGATCTCCTGCGCCTGCGATGGTCGCCGGGTTCTCCTCCGCCCCCCTCAGGGTTTCTCCCTCCGCCGGGGCCGCCCCCACCACCAATGGTGGCTGCAGCAGCTTCTCGCTGGGCTCGGGCCTGCAGAGCACGGGCCTTAATGTCTGCGAGAGTTCTGGCCCCGCTCCTGCCCCGGACGGAGGGCTCCGTGTTGGGGATGATCCTGGGGCATATCTGGTAAGCTGGCTGACCTTTAACCACCCAGGGTGGTTTAATACGTGAAAGTTGAATCTGAAAGAAAGAGAGAAAGACTCAGTTTTAAGGCTCAACCGTTTTCAGGCAGCAAAACGCGTTTTCTTAACATCATCTTATTGCAATATTTCATTAAGGAGTTAAAATCCCAACTTAAAAACACATCCTGGCAGAGCAGTGGCATGGTTCCTGTAACCTCTGCTTACGTGCTCTGTCATGCAGGATGTAAAGCTCACTCACTATTAACACTGCTTTACCAGAGCCAGCAGACAAACATGAAATGGGTGGTTTGCCTTCAGACCTTCATAAATCAAAATGGTCTCCTTCACATCAGGGTGACTGCTCTGAAGCTAGCAAGATGGATGCCTCGAGTTGAAACAGCACAAGTCTGAAGGAACACTCCTGTGCCCCACAAAGGAAAGGAAGGGGGAAGTGACACAGGATAAAGACTACGATGTGAAGGTCTCCCTCACAACAAGTCAGCTAGTTTCACAGAGTAAGTCAAGGTTACCCTGCGCTCTTGCACAATGACCTTGGAATGATTTTCCATTCTTTGCCCTTCTAAACAAGATAGTAAACCAGGGCAATCAGAGGCACTCAGCCAGCTCTGCCAATGAGACCCTTCCACTTCTGCTAACATGACAACACTTGACATTTTAATAACGTTTTGATGCTACTAAGCGTGAGAGCCCTGAGATACCAAGCAGCTATAATTCTCATTCCTACCCGGATGGGTGGGACTTTTGGCTCCTCTTTAGTAGGTTGTGGCTTTTCTGAGTGAACACTTTCAATTGTGTTACGAAAGGACTGACGATCTTCAAGCCGGGGCTTCTTTTCGGGGAAGGAGGCAGAGGCAGCCTCCTCAAAGCATTTCCTCTTCTGGTCCTTTGGTTCCCAAGCAGAGCTCTCCTGGGACAAACAGGGAATTCTGTTTGAAGTTGCCAATGACACATCTTCCGATTTACTGTGCAATTTGGAAGTCTCTGGAGAGAGATGCAATTCTGAACTCTCTGGCTTCAGTACTGCAGCAGAAGCACTTGTCAGGTCATCTTTCTTCAGCTCCACCTCAGGCTTTGTGTCTTTATGAAGCGAGGCATCTGGTCCCACAGCAGCAGTCTCTTTGGAAGCCTCTTTTTGCTCCGAATCACGCAGTTTGTACAGGCTCCTCCTGGCCCTGCAGCGCAGGTCGGCCCGGGAGCGCTTCTTGAAGTGCCCGTCTCTCTGCCGTGTGGAAGGACCACGAGGCAGCCTCGTTTCTCCTTTAACAGACAGTGCTGTCATGTTCTCAGAGTCCTCTTGCACCGAATTCTGCTCCTGGGATTCCTCTTGGGTCAAACCCAACCTATAAGGCAAAGACAAGAACCAGTTAAAATCCAAAGCCCATCCCAATTTCAGCATTTCATCTGTTATTCATAGCGGCACCGTCACCACTATACATAGTGTCACACAGATGACAAAGCAGAGACTCATCAAAACCTCATTAAGTCAGCCTGCAATGAGATAACCTGTGTATCTGCTACCCCACATTATTGTCACAGTGAGTAAGGGAAATAGGAAAAACAAAGATCTGCGATGGAAAACAAATAACATTAACTTGGGAACAAAACAGACGGGCTATAAAATTCTGCTCTGACCAAACCAATTCCCCCTAAGGAACCATCCTCTCATCCTCCACGAGCAGAACCACACACTGCTACCTGCACAAGCATCCATAAAACAGACAGATGAGGCTAAATTCCTTACTTTTGTCCATAGTAGTCCTCAAAGAACTTCTCCTTCCACTGCTCCACTCTCTTCTCCTTTTCCATCTCCTGTCGAATTCGAACTTGCATTTCATGTGTGAATTCACCTACAAGGATTGAAGGCATAAATTCAGTTCCAAACAAAACTGATTTTGCAAATGCCATCTCTTTTAACAGTATAGTACAGAAGCTCTATATAAGGACAGATGTTTTTCCTTATTGCTTTGCCTTCCACTCTACTAAGAAATCCACAGGCTGCCTGCAACTACTTAAAGTGCAACAGTCACAAAGCCTCAAGTAAGTCTGGAAAATAAACACTGTATGTTACCAGCTGCAGGTCAGCATTCAAGGGAAGGTAAGTCTGGCACTACTTTACACCTCCTCTATTTTGCTCTGAAGTTCCCATGCCATCTAAGGAAAAATGATATCTATGATTTTGAAGGAAAACCAAGATAAACTGGGGGCAAGACAGCCACACACACACTGCCTAGTTGGACTACATCCGCATTCACTAACTGGGAAAGAAGAAAGCCCATAAAATGAGTACCTTTTCTGCAGCCACCTGAGAAAGCAAACCGACTCACCATCAGCCAGGCGTTCTCTCCAGCTCTGAGCAGCGTGGGTGAAAAACTCATTATTCAGAGCACTGCCACTGAGACGCATCAGCCCATCAGCCCCAACCTTAGGGGACAAAAAATGGGACAAAGAAAACAGTGCTTCAGCTGTTCTGCAAGAAAGAGCCCATATAGTGAAGAGAGAACAACCACGTGCTGCACCCTCCTACCTGTCTATCAACTTCTGGGAGGAGGTAAAGAAGCTGCTGCTGGAAGTGCGATGGGAGTGCATTAAAGGTTCTGGAGTTTATCAGAGCTCGCAGGTTTGTATTGACAAGAATGGAACCAGGTGTTTCAAAGTCAATATCCTCACCCCTGTTTCGTTTCATTTGCCCTGCAGTTTGAGGGCAGGCAAATAAGATAAACATTATTGTATAAAAACATGTGAGCATTCTGGGCAAAAAAAAAAACAACAACACAACAGACCACACTGTAAACTACTGCAGCAAAAGGAGTAAAGACAGTAGTATTCAAGTATGAAGAATGGCTTTCTCAACCATGCTAATGAATACCAGGCATGCAACTGGAGTTCTGATACGAGGTCACGCTGCTGTCACGTTTAGACACAGTTCTAGATACTGCTTTCCACAGCAGGAAACTTCTAAACAACTGGTTCACTAAGACTGGAGAGGAAGATCTGAACTGAGAGCCTCAAGATCACCATATGCCTTCTAAAGGAACGGTGTTCTTTACTCAGGAATATACAGACGTTGACAGTGCTGGCTTTTATGGCCAGTTTTCTCCTGACTTGAATGAAGCACTTACCAGCTGTGGGCTTCCGGATACCTCTCAGCAGCTGTGGAGGATCCCTGTTTATCTCTGTTCGGCTGCGCAAGGTGGCACTGCACAGGGCCAAAGAGCTGCTGCTGCTGCTGGATGTGCTGCTGCTCTCCCCATCAGCATGCCTTCCTGTGAAGCCTAAAAGCAATAGGATTTCACAAAAATACACAAAGAATGGCAGAAGACCAACTTGCAGAGTAGCTTGAGCCTACAGGAATTATCTGCTAATAACAATAGTTACTGTAACTCTTACAGGTTATTGCCCAACTGAGATAAACGTACACTCAATAACACAATTCAGTCACATGCATTCTCAGCAAATGTTAGGCAAACTTTTGATGAGGGACCACCAGTTAAAAGCTGCCTGTGTATTTATAAGCATCACCTCAACAAAAGCAGTGCTCACCAGATGCAGACTCCATGTGTGCCCCATTTACTTTCAGTGGCGTTAAGACAACACGTGGCAGCATCACACCTGTCTTTCTCTTTTGTTTGGTTGTCTGTGGTGCAGAAAGAAAACAAAACAAAGGAACAAAGATATGAAGGTAAGGCAAAATAACCTTCCAAGCAATGTATTTCCCACTCAAAGAACCACCTAGCCTATAGGTAAGTGTTTAATTGTCAGCCAGTAATTATATTTACAAACAGCATAGAATTCAAAACTTCCTTGCTGTGCACAATACCTAGGAACTTCTGACCAAAAGAGACAGCCCCACCAGTCTCCCTGAGGCATCTGTGCACACCTGGTCCCTGTCATGCTAAACCACCTGTCAAGCAGCTCAGAAAGCTGTCCCTTCTCCTACCTGTGAGGCTGTTCTGTTGCTCTCCCTGGCAGTAGAGGGTCCCTTGCTCTGAGATTCAGTGGAACAGGAGGCGTTAGAGGAGGTTTCATCAAGAGACACTGAAACAGATGGGCACTCAGTCAGACACAGAAGTAGATTCCTGCAGCTTAAGGTGAATGTTATTACACTTACCATCATTATCACCACTCACGGTGCTCGTCTCGTTGGACTCACAGCTCTCTGCATCTGCTGTATCCTCCAGCTCATCCCCTTCTGGCACAGACAGGTTCCGAGACCACTGCAGGGCATCCTTCTAAATGGACAAACAAAACTCAGGTGGCTGCAGTTCTCCTCCCAGTCCCTAGCACTCAAACCAGCAGGAGCTGTCGGTTTCACAGACACGGGTTTTAATTTAATTTCTTCCCTGTTTCAGTCCCCTTGATGCAGAAAGGTATTTCTAAGAACATTTAGGTTCCTACTGGAGCAGAAGTCATGTAAAGACATTTCCAAGATGAATAACCCCAACATAACTAAAGTATATATTAGTAAATTTACATTGCTCTTGTGAATCAAGCAAGTAATTTCTAAGGAAGATAAATATCTCATTCTTAATATCTCATTCCCACTGTTAAAAGAACAGGCATCACTCGAGAAGCCTAAGACAGCAAGCCTAGGAGATGCATTTTCTGACTGTGTAACCAAAACCATTTCAATTCCTTCTGGGTTTTTTTTTTTTTTTTGTAAAGTATGGCAATATAACAAACTTTTCTGATGACAGTAGAAGAGTTGCAAACAGAACAGCCAAACTATCAGTTGTCTATAAGGCTGATATTTATTGGGGAATCCAACAGTACAAAACAATGCCAGTGAAAAGTCTGAGGCACTTTCAACACTGAAGATTACTGGGACAGAAGACTAAAATAAAATGCTTCAGAGAGAACTCTGAATGAAAATACATTTTGCTATCAAGATTGTACTGACAGCTACATGCTGTCAGGCCAATGTAATTCACTGGTTGGCCACGTTCCTTTGTGGCTCTTTGGAAGAGTGAAACAGGACTATTTTGGTAATCAGCCACCTGAGCTGAAAACTGAAAACTGGAATAAGGATTTATCTTTCTTGTGCAATTCATGAAACAATAGGTGGGGTTGAAAGGAACATACCACATATGGATGAATACAGTGGAAAGGTACAAAAGCTACAATGAAATAATGAATTCCAGACACACTTTCACATGGTGATCTCACACGCAGCATGCTCAGCTCATATGATGTTCAGTGACAGTTTAACACTCAGCTATGCACAACAAGCAGAACTCACAACTCAGCCTTCAACTGAGAGCAGAAACTCAATATTTACCTTCAATGTGAACAGGCTGATCCGTCCTGGCAGTTTGTAGAAGAGCCCATCACCTCCCCTGGAGTTGGAGTGCAGCATGGCGTTGAGGCAGGCCAGGGGAGAGGTACCACTGAAAAACAGGAGGGCACAAAAGGACTCAGTCATTTGCAGAGACAGCAACAGAGAGAAAACAGCCCGAAGTGAAAGATCTGTTTAAATCAGCACCAGTTAGCTGACGGAGGGGAACAAAGATGATTCTCATTATCTTTATGGGATAGGCACTTTGGTCAGAATGGGATGAGTGTTTCCCACTCTGACCTGTACATTTGCCTCAATACATCACAGTAAAGCAACCTGTGGAAAACAGGAAACGTCAGGCTCATTCTGAAGTTTCTCTTGGTCATTATTAGTTGTTTCTTTTATTACACATTTCCTCCTTTACTCTGCTTGAAAATTTCAGGCTTGGATTGATTTCACTAATAACCAGATTTAGTCAGCAGTAGAAAAACAAAAACAGAGACAGCAAAAATGGCACACATGCATACTACTGGAACATCTTTCCTGCTGTAACTCCCCACTGGCAGAGTTAGATGTAAAAGGTCTGATGAACCCATTTGACAAGCCACACACAGTGCCCCAGTTTCGCCATGTGTGATGAAAGCAGCCATCCTACACCCACAGCAGTGGAACTTCTGTGCCATGTAACCTCCTGTTTTCCAGTAAGTCACACATGGGCACGCAGAAAGCTACCTGGAAGAGACATTCATAACAGTGAAATCAGGACTGCTTTAAAAGTGAAACTGAAAACCGGATGGAGATGGTTTCAAAGAAAACCATTCTCATATTGAAAACTGAACTCAGAATCATTTCTATTTCCATTCTTGATGCATTTGGTTTTTGGGCGTTTATTCACAAGCCTCAGCAGCAGACAAAATCACCCTCTATCATTTTTAGATACCATGAAAAAAAATTTCCAGCCTTCTGGCCTGTCAGACAGTGCTTTTCCCTCAGTACTTAACAGAATGTTTCAAGTAAGCCAGCCAGCCACAGAGCTCATTTTCTCGAAATGGCAAAAAAACCCACCAAAAACAAAACAACAGAAAAACCATGAACACATCTTTTTTTCCCAGAAAGAGGAAAAAACAAATAGTTACAACTTTTCCCGGAGGAAGAACTTGGCTCTGCTGCTGGATGCTGACATCCCAGCTTAGCACAGGGCCCATAGGGCCGTTATGGACCAGGCCAATTCCAACAGGTTGGGGTCAACTCCAGACCAGGACAGCACTGTCTCAACGTTGACTCAAAGGGAAAACCCCCTCCAGAGTCACTAAGCTGTTTCCTTCGGGAAATGCAGTTTCAGGAAGGCCTTCTATTCAAGTAGCAGGAAAGCCTGCTGCATATTTAGCTAGACAGGATTGCTGCCTGCATTCTGTGAACAATTAGGCTGGGAAGAAAACAGGCTTTTCTTACAGCAGAGCATTAATAACAGGAAGGAAAAGCAGACATCCCAAAGGAAATCCACTGACTGCCAGATCAGCAATGCAGCTCTGCACAATGCAAGATTTGGTCTGCAGCTCCCTGCTGTGAGAGGTCACTCAGCAGAACTGGGAGAACCCCAAAGCAACTGCTGCCTGAGGATGGTTCTGGAGCAGCACAGAGATCCTCAGCTACCTGTGTAAGGCAGAGGACTGATCCAGAAAGGCGCAGAGTATCAATTAAAATGAAGACAGACAGTGCTTCCTCTGAATTCTCAGAGCTGTGATACCACCACCTGTATCCAAACCACTGGAGCTGTGTGTGGTGAAGAGCCCAGCCATGGGGTGAGCATTCAGCAGCCCCAGCAAAGCAGCAACTGTAAAGGACATATCCTCTGCACAGCGTCAAGAATCACAATAGTGTAAGCAGTGATTTCACAGTGCTCAGAAGTTGAGCAGAAGCCAGCAGAGCACTATAAGATACAGCAGACCCTTCTGAGCCTCCTAGAATACAATGGCTGCCCTAGAAATGAAGCATCAGAGGAGAGAGAAGTTAAACTATTACCAAACTAGAGCCCAATAGTAGAAAGCACCAGGAGCTACTTATGAGAGAAATATGCAAGTGGCAAGTAAATCGGTGCAGGAGTCTGATCTGCAATGGGCATTTATTTCTCAACAGATGGATGAAGGGAACTCTGCAGATTATCAAAATAATCCAAGAAAAAAAAAGAAGTATTATAAATATCTGTATTGTCAACTGAAATTACCATGCTGGAAAGAGAAAAAAGAAAACAGGAAAGCAGGCTAGGGATGAGGCAGAGTCACACGGAACAGCTCAAGCCTTCTATGCAGCCTGCCCCATGCTCATGCTGGGTTTTACATGAGATCATCAATACTAACCTCATTTCCTTCAGTCCTTCAGCCTCTATGACCTGCAGAATCTGCTTTGGGGTCATGGGAGCATCTGAGTAGTTTTCCAGCACCTGAAGAGACAGAAACACCAGGTGTCATCACAGGCTTGCATCTGCATTCACAGAACTGCTCTATGCACTGGGGTTCAGAGCCAAAAATACACCTCTTGGAGCTTTACTTACCTACAGAAGACACATGCTAAAAATTTCAGGTACTTCAAGATCATAGTAACCATGACAAAAGCCTTGACCTCGCAACATGAAAACTGGTGGGAGCTCCACTAGACTCCAGCATGCAACAGACTGATTTGCTACCAAACAGCCTTGAAAATTGAACCATGTAGTAGTTAAGAGATCTTTAGTGATGTAAAGTCTTATCCCAACCATATGCTTTCCTACCTCTCAGTAAGGAATCCAGGGTTTTTTCTGTCAATAAAAACACTACTGGGCAACTGTGTAATTGTGGGGGTGCTGTGGATAAGAGTTGAGAAGAACAGAGTTCAGGAAGAGGCAGCAACAAAGGTAAAGAACATGGAAAAAATTATAGGTAGGCACTAAAAAGATGTAAGCTGCTTGCCTTCAAAGGAAAATGAATAAAGTCAGATACTAAAAAGGTAATAAAACAGATAATGGCTTGTCCTTCCACATATCTATGAAGAACAGAATTGCAACTTACACATGATGAATTAGAGAGGCTAATATATATATTAGAATATATGTATAAAGCCCGTGGAACTTACTGCTCCACAGTACCCAGCGGCAAGAACCTCAAGGACTGAAAAACAGGACCGGACACCTCTGTGAATGAGGTACACCATCAGGAAACAATGAGCAAAATAAGCTGCAGCAAACACAAACCAGAGCACCATACCACTGCCCCACACCTTGCACCCAAGCAGTGCTGCTCCCGAGTGCAGGGGCACCAAGTGTGCAGTTTGTCACTGCACTGTAGAGGACCCAGTGACACGATTCCTCATCAACACGGCTCCATCATGCCTCCCCCCACTGATCACAAAGCCTCTGTAGGTCACCATCTCTGCACCTTCCTCACACCCCACTGCCCCACATTGCCCCAAAGGGACACGCACTGACAAGGGGACGCATCGCAGCCACGCAGGACCCACAGAATGGAACGTTCCTGTCCTGGAAAACACGGGAATCCTCTGCAGGTGACAAAGCCTCTCTCAAGTGTCAGACACAGCACAGCCTAAAACTGAACATGAATGAGCATTTCCATAAAAATAAAAGAATCTGCACTCTCGGCAACAATTTCTAGTCAGCAGTTACATACCACTAACAGGGAGCTCGTGCACCTTCAGCTGGCAGCACCACCCCTACCTTGCCCCATTAGTGGGGCTTCCAACAGGATTCCACCAGCACCTTCCACCACCTGTAACACAGCTCAGGTTCTGACATCCCCAGTGATGGAGGCCGACACTGCTCCCACTGAACCCATGGGTGGAGTGGGCACCCAGCCCATGCAATAATGCCACAGCTCCAGGTGCCCCAATGCACCTTCAGGGGCTTGTTTTATGGGATTCGCATGACATCAGCTCAGCAGGAGCAGCAAGACTAAAAAGCACTTCTGCTTGTGATTCTTGGATGCATCGAGAGGAATATGAAATCCAGCAGCGCACGTCAGATAGGAAAATTAAAAGCATTTTGACAGGGAGCATTTTGTAAGCTTAGCGTTAAATAAAGATCTATTTTTAGTGGATTTACAATCAGTCCTGCAAGCTGGGAGTGCAGCTATGCAACTGCAGGTCTCTCTAAGTGGATAATCCAGCAGGAGATGGTTCTATTTCTGGTCCTTCAATGGCTCTGAGATGCTGCCGAGGCCCTGACATCTCTGTTCCAGTGCCTCAAGTGCTGGTCCAGAGGGCAGGAGAGAGGAACCATGCCTGGGAGGGGACCTTCACCACTTCACATGGGCAAAGATGTACATCAGGAAACAGCTATTCAGTGAGACTCTCGAGCCAGCCCGAGACCATGTACTTCACCCACCAGAGCTCAGGACTTCAGAACGAGGAGGATTTGGTGCCACACAGCCCCGCGCTGCCTGCAGCCTGGGCTCACTCCCTGCACACAGCCCCACGGCCTCACAGAACCGGGAACCCACGGAGACACAGCACAGCTCCAGTTTCTCAAGCCAAAGTCACGAGGGCCCAAAACGCCATCGCTTTTCACACCCAAGGGGACGCGAGCTGCGGGACGAGGGACATCCGCCCGGTGGGGTTTTCCCCCAGCTCAGCCATCCCAACGGACCTCACGCAGGAGGAGCACGGCGGTTCCCGCCCAACCTTTCCCTCCGAGCCCTGCGCTCACCGGCTCCGAGCCGACCGCCCCGGCACCCCGCGCCCGGAGCCCCGCGGGGCGCGGAGCCGCCGCTCCTTCCGCCGCTTCCGAGCTCGCGGCCGAGGCGCTCCGCACGGAGCTCACCATTCCGCGCACGTCCCCGAACACAACGCGGATTCGGCCGCATCCCCTCACGGACGGAGTGACG
>VXAB01012197.1:7192-28069 GCA_013399175.1 Odontophorus gujanensis
TATATATTATATTACATATTATATTACATAATATTTTATTTATTTATTTCCCATGGACTGATTTTCTATTGGCTCAACTCATTGATTAGCCTGACAGTGCAGCCACCATACCTAGATCCAGAGCAAAGGAAAGAGCTGGAAAGCAATATAGAGCAGAGCTCCTCTTGTGGCAACAGTCCACTCATGCTCCAGTTAATTATTAAACAAAAGTAATTGGTATTTTTGTCTTTCAGACTCTTCCTATGTATTTTATTGGTAGAAGTTTTTGGAGGAAAAAAAAGCCATTTTTAAATCATGTTTTCTTCCCAAAAAATATGTGCATATATTTATGTATATAGTATTTTTATCCACTCTTTTTTTGTTTGTTTTCTTCTTGTTTGTTTGTTTTCTTTTGTTTTGATTAGTTTGGCTTTAAGTTTAAATGCTTATGAAATAGTTCATGTCTTATATTTAGCAGTTTGTTCTGTTTTATATTCACTTAACAAGCTATGCAGACCATGTGCAAGAAGTAAAGAAGCTTAAATTACAATATATATTACAAACTTAAAGACCAGTATTTACCAAGGTAGAATATGACATTCCAAAAACACTACACTAGGTTAAAAATCTTCTTAAACATGAATAGTCCAGATGAAACAAAACTATGCCACTTTGCATATCCTATAAATATAAAAAATATATATTTATAAAGAACATATAACGTGTTCATTTTCAATTCTTTTCTTCCATCTACCCCCTACCACAGTATTTAGGGACTATTTTCAGCTTTTCGATAGACCAGAAAGACTGGTACGTATTAGTCGAAATACCTTTAAGGCAGTGGACAAAAAATTGCTCTGAGTGAAACGACCATAAGAGGAAAACATTCAAAAAAAATCTCAAAGGGAAAGCACTAATTGGCATCAGTACCAAAAATCTACTTAATACCAGAAGTCCACCCTGGGATTGTTTGCAGAAAGACTTCACTATTTGTTGCTTCAGTGTGTGTGAGAAATATTTCAAACACCACGGGCAGTGACTGAAAAATCATGTAATCTCCAAACACTAACAAANTACCTCTATGTAATTCCAAAGCATAAAAGAAAGCTAAACAAATAAACAAAAATGAAAAACATTATTTGAGTTATAGCCTTTCAAAATACAAATGAAACTAAAAGAAAAACAAATATACTAGAAGATAGTATTTTTCTGAGTAGTAACATATTTCATATTTTAAACAACTTTCATATCACAATTATTTCACAGTTCAGTAGTAATAAATAGAAGTACGGACAGGAATCACAACAAAGAATTGATTGTGCAGGTGAAAAAGTGATGTTCAAAAAGTCAGATAGCTTTCTGAATTCCTCTGAATTTGTACTATTTTTTATTTTCTACATTCCAGATGTGCTGAGAATATCTGTCTATGATTGGGGTGTAGCTCAGTCCCACCTTTAATTTTTCTTTGAGTCAGATCTCTGTAGCTTATATACTTTGTTGAGCTGATCCAACAGAAACAGAAATTACTATTATTATTATTATANAGTTTGGCTTTAAGTTTAAATGCTTATGAAATAGTTCATGTCTTATATTTAGCAGTTTGTTCTGTTTTATATTCACTTAACAAGCTATGCAGACCATGTGCAAGAAGTAAAGAAGCTTAAATTACAATATATATTACAAACTTAAAGACCAGTATTTACCAAGGTAGAATATGACATTCCAAAAACACTACACTAGGTTAAAAATCTTCTTAAACATGAATAGTCCAGATGAAACAAAACTATGCCACTTTGCATATCCTATAAATATAAAAAATATATATTTATAAAGAACATATAACATGTTCATTTTCAATTCTTTTCTTCCATCTACCCCCTACCACAGTATTTAGGGACTATTTTCAGCTTTTCGATAGGCCAGAAAGACTGGTACGTATTAGTCGGAATACCTTTAAGGCAGTGGACAAAAAATTGCTCTGAGTGAAACGACCATAAGAGGAAAACATTCAAAAAAAATCTCAAAGGGAAAGCACTAATTGGCATCAGTACCAAAAATCTACTTAATACCAGAAGTCCACCCTGGGATTGTTTGCAGAAAGACTTCACTATTTGTTGCTTCAGTGTGTGTGAGAAATATTTCAAACACCACGGGCAGTGACTGAAAAATCATGTAATCTCCAAACACTAACAAAAAAAATGGGAATGGTTCTGAGGAAAATTTGGAAGAAGCTTGCATAGTTGGTCTGTGAACAAATCTCTCTCACTGTTTGAGATTTTCTGTGTTTATTCAATCAGTCTTTATCTGCTTTATTTATTTATTTATTCATTCATCTAAATGAATTTAAATCAAAATATCTGAGTGATTATTGACACTGCTCTCTAATGGAAAGTGTAGCCAAGGTATGCCATGAACTTCAGTTAATCACATATACCGAAGTCTAGCAATTCATCACTGAATCTGGACAAATCTTGACCGTTATGCCTAAGTGTTTGCTGGACATTCAGGCTGTGTGAATACTCCACGTCTGTGGCAAGATCTCTGTTTTAACCTAAGTACTTCACTCTCCATCTTCTCTCCCATTTCAGAGGAAATGAAGAAATTTCATCTCCAGGGCTGAGCAAACCCATCACACAAAGGAACTCACTTAGATGTATGAACAAATATAAAGCTTACATTGATGTGAACTTTACATTCAAAAATAATTTACCACAGTTCTCAAGGAGACATTGCACGGGTATGAAATAAGTAAAAATTTGATGTTTAGACAGAAATGGAGGGCAGTGTTGCTGCTCATTTTGATTAAAACTCTTAAACATGACATCTTCCAAACACTGCAAACTACAGCCCAGTCGATAATGTCAAAGTAATCAATAATTCTATTTCAGATGAAGGGTCATATTAACATCTGTTGAACAGTTTTGCAATCATTTTAAGTAGAAGCCTCCAAGGGATGACAAGTAACCTGAAAACTTATGTTACCTCAGTCTACACCACTTAGGAATTTAGTCACAGCATACTTTGCAATCTAAGAAGTCAATTAAAATAGCTGACATTAGCAAAAAATAAATAAATTTTTGTGTAATCTTTGAACTTAATGATAAATTGTATCAATATTTTCCTCCTGATAAATCTGACAGAGAGTTAAAAAATAAGCCGTCTTTAGTTAAAGATAATTTTAGTTTTCTGTTATCAGCTAAAGCAGTTATAATTCAGGTTTCCGCTTTCTAGTTTTTTTAACAGTAGGAGGGAATTTCCTTCAAGGCCTTATCTGCTTGAACCACAACCTCTGCACTGATTTCTGGTTCACTGACAAATTACACTCCCTTAATCCCCATACAGAAAAGATTTAATGAGTGAACATTTTGAAACGATACCACACATTACAATTTTTATGTGTATACAAAATGTGGGTCTCAACCTTATTAAACAGTAGACTGAACTATTCACTCCAACTGAAAAGATACTTCCTCCTCAAACATCAGAGTAATGTGTCTCCCTAACTCATTTATTTATTTAGAGAAAAGGAAACTAATATCAGTTTTAATAATATTCACACTTTCTCAGTGCATTTAACAAAATGGGTAGGAGAATTATTCATGACAAAATGAAAATTTCAGCTAACATTGCAGAAGTGTGAATGATGATAGTAATTTTACTAGCAAGTCCAAAGTTTTTGGCAGGAAAAACTCAATGCAATGTTGTCTTAGTAGGTGCCTATATGTTTGAGAACATGTGACTGTGTGATTCCCCTGTTCATGTACTGCCTGCAACCCCATTCCTGAGTCACAGAACTTCTACAGAGGGTTTCACTCATGGAGAGAGCAGATGCACTCACAAAGAAAGTGGGTGGGGTAGAATCTTCTAGGAGAAAGTCAATTTTCGATTAGATCCTTTCATTTCTTATCTGAGTTATCTTTCACTGTTTTCTTGTTGTTGCTGCTTGCCATTGTTTTTCATAGAATCACAATATTGTTGAATGGTTTGGGTTGGAAGGGACCTTAAAGGTCATTGAACTTCAACCCCCTGCCATAGGCAGGATTGCCACCCACTAGATCAGTATTTGCAGTGCACCATCCAACCTGGCTTTGAATGTCTCCATAGATGAGCTATCCACAATTTCTTTGGGCAACCTGTTCCATTGCCTTACCATCCTCTGAGTGAAAAAAATTCATTATATGTCTAATCTAAATCTTCCCTCTTTTAGTTTAAAAACCTTTCCCCTTGTTCTGCCTTGATCTGATCATACAAGAAGTCTGTTTCCTTCCTGTCTACAAGCTCCCTTAAGTATTGGAAAGTCACAACGAGGTCTTACCAGAGCTTTCTCTTCTCCAAGCTGAAAGTCCAGTTCTCTCAAAGTTGCATCAAGGCAAAGGAGCATAATCGAGACCATGCAGAATCAAGTTGATTCAGTCACCTTCAGAAAGCAGAAGATGGTCTGTTAGGTTTGATATATCATCTACTGTAAGGAGGTGCTAGATATCCCCATCACCCTTGTCCTCACAGCAGCAGTAACTCGGAATCATAGAATCATAGAATATTCTTAGCTGGAAGGGTCCTAAAATGATCATAAGTTACCCAAATTCAAACTATTTATATATTAGTATATTGTCAAAACACTTCTTGAACTCCATAGTCTTGGTGTCATGACCACCTCCTTGGGGAGGTTTGCCATTGTTCCTGAGGAAAAAGCATGAGAAGCAAGTTCTACAAATTTAATTTTCCAGGGATCAAGAACAGGAGCAGATATTAGGTCAATTCCTCCCACTAGATAATCTTTAGGACAGCAGTCTCCTTTCCCTATTCTTATGACGACCCCAAAACTTATGGATATTAATGTGATAAACAAATACATTCTCTCACAAATGATAATAGAATTGTGTCAGTAATACCAGGGTGAATACGTAGTGATTATGTATAAAACTTCTGAAACTCCAGTTCTGCTCAAGATCTTGCTGTAGTACAAAAACAAACACCAGAAGATTTTCTGTTTTCTGTGTATCATGCTTCATCCATGTTTACCTCACTTCAGGAGAAGTCTTGAAGTGGCAGGGGTTTTTTAATGTTTTTGTCAACGGTTTACAAGCTGGCTCGGCCCAGTTCCATGATGATTGAGCACAGGGGACCCACAGACCCACGCCCTGGAAAAGAAAAGGGGAAAAGGGAAAAGGGAGATGGGTCTAGAAACAAAACAGCGGCAACGATCTGAGGAGGAAAGCTAATTTACTGAATAAGATATTGGAAAGCAAAATAACACAATATAATACAATATAATTGGAATTGAAGCTAATAAATCAAAGAATATGAGTAAGAGAGAGTGTCCGATAAAGTGAAGGCCTTACACTAAACACTGAAGGCGAGATGGCAGTGAATGCCTGCTACAGGATCGATCCCAGTGGAAAGAGCATGTCTCGTGACACGCAAACAGTTTTTCTCTTTCCCTCGGAGCGGAAATACGTAAAAATGCAAAGCAATGCAAAGTCCTCTGGGGAATATAGTTCTTCTTCTCTTCTGGGACAGATGTACCCATAACTATCAATGATCCATGGAGCTGGAGCATTAGCTCTTTAACTCTTAATGCACTACATGATGTTATAATGTGGAACATCAATACCAAAAAGTCATAAAACTATGACAGTTTTAAAGAATCATAGAAACATAGAATCACAGGGGTTGGAAGGGACCTCAAGAGATCATCAAGTCCAACCCCCCTGCCAAAGCAGGTTCCCTACACCAGGTCACACAGGTAGTCGCCCAGGCAGATCTTGAATATCCCCAGAGAAGGAGATTCCTCAACTCCCCTGGGCAGGCTGTACCAGTGCTCTGTCACCCTCACCGTAAAGAAGTTCTTGCGCAGAAACACATCAAGAGTAAACAGATGCGGAAGCAATAAGTAATATTTGTGCTGTCACAAACTCCAGTTATTGGATACACAGCAACAACAACAAATACTTGCTTCTGTACTCTGCTTTACAACTACATTTACTTCGAAAATGTTAATAAATTTCCCAACGGTAAAAAGAAGTACTAAGATGGTACTTTAGAAGATTGCCTATCATTTCAAATACTCTATGGAAAACTCAGCTTTTACTGTAGAGTCTTGATCACTTGTTACCATTTTCACAGGCAGCGTATAAAATATGAAGTGATGCATTACCAGGGTAATATCATTTCATACTGCCAGGCTAAAGATATTCAGAAGAGTTACCTTTCACAGTAGAAGTCAGGATATACCGGTAATCTGAACAAGGTGTCTTTTTCGTGTTTTTTTTTTTTTTTTTCTGAAATAAGTTCAGTCTTTGAAGAAAAATATAACAAATGAGTTCCTTTAAAAAAAAAAAATAAATAAAGCTTAATAAAACTTAAAAACTGAAGTATGTTGTGAACCATATCTTGGCTAGCAACATAATCTCTAACAACATAATCTTCCAGAATACAAAAAAATTATTCTCAGTTTTTGTCTGTTAGTACCTAAGATTCTAGCAGAAATTAGCACTGCATATTTTATTAGCACTTCTATCCTTTACGAATAGCACAGTGAGGTCAGACCACACTGATCATGCTGGACATTTTATATGTATATGACAGAATGCAAACTCATATTCCTCATGTGATGACTTATCTTCTTTGCTTAGGAAAAAACTGCTAAACTGAAATTCACTTCAGACTTTTACGTCAGTTTAACTACGACAGAAATCTTATGCATTTCACACAATTAAATGCATGTAGGAATTAAACTACAGTTTGCACTTACAGTTGCAGCTCGGACTTGAGTTTGGTAGAATAGAGACCCCTGAAACTGGTCTCTGGAAAGAAACACAGTTTTGGATCGAAATGTATATCTCTAAGGAAAAATAAATGGGTCTATGTTTTTGTTCTTTATTCATATATACAGTACATATAAAAATTTTATATATGATTTTCTGACCTCTGATCAAGCAACCCCCCCAGAAATATACTTTTTCAGAGTTTTTCATATTGAATATCTTACAAGCACTGAAAAAAGTAATTGTGGGAATTTAAATTTAAATGACTATTTGGAAGACTACAAAAGAACATACTATAGGAAAAGAAGACAATTTGTTGAGCAATACATAATGAGATGGCCCCAGAATTAGTCAGAGTCTGAAGTGATCCGCCTAGTTCTTTTTCTTAATTCTGAGTTCTCCAAAGAAGAAAACTTGTTTTGATAGGGTTCAAATTGAAAGAAATTATTTTCTTCAGGACAGAAATTTTAAAAATTAATAGGTAAAATAAACAAAGAAAAATTTACAAACAAATTTTCTCTCAGATTTCTCTTCTTGAAAAAGATCTCTTCACCCAGGCTTGCTCCCAACTATCTCAATGGCTTCCTGGTTTGCAGAAGTCTATTCACTCCCCTTTGGGTCCTAAATTTTGTTCTCCATCTTTTTAGAAACCTGTTGCTGATAACTGTCTCCAATCTGAGACTGCCTTAGGAATAGGTTATCCTTGCAACACACGTGACTGCCTCTAAGTATAAGAACCAGCCCACCTCCCTTTCCCAGCCAGTACAATTACCTCCACTTCCTCTAGATGGAACACAATATTCACATGACTGGTCAGCAAATGAGGTGCACTGTCCATCACATAGAAATGCATGAGTTGCATGGCATTTTCTCAATCTGACTGCCAGATACTGCGCAGAGCATGCATCTCTAGAAATAATGTGTCTCACGTCCTTGTGAAGGATGATATGGAATGGTGCTTTTCACTACTGAGACAGTGGCACATGCCTACTGCTGTTCAGCATGCTTGTTGAAGTACATGTAGGTATAGTGAATCAGCAGATGCATTTGCTTCTCCTTTTCAGTGTTCTGTACCCATAAGTTCTTCAAGGTGACTGTAGTTTTCCACTAATGATGCCTTTTGGATTTGCTGAGAAAATTCTCTGTGAAATCAAATATCCCTATTTGTTAGATAAATTGAATCAGTTTGCAATGACAGTGTTACTGAATGATTCTATATATTTGCGTAATGATTTTTAAACTAAAAATCAAGCATGTACTTACAAAAAATAAATATAATTCTCTTTCTACTTCACAGAGAAGAAAGTTGATCACACTGTAAGGGTCCAATGAACCATAGGAAGGCTTCAGCTAAAATAAAAACTTTACTGAACCCCGGAAGTATTTTTCTGTTACTACTTGGTACTACTAGTCTGCTCAAACCTCTGTTTTCCAACTTATTTTTCAGAAACTAGAATGTACTGACTTTCAACAAAGGCTGGTCAGTTGTGTTACACACACCCCACTTATCTTTGCTGTGTATTTATTGAAAGACCTCTTTTTTAAAAGCTGTCTCTAATTTTTGTTCAGTTCCAGAGAGTTAACAATGTAGTTGAAATAATTTTATATTGAGTTTATTTATTTGTTAATCTTAAGCTACTACTGAAGATGGATTAGGGCTACAGAAGTTTGAAATTTTAATAGTTAGCTGCTTTTGATGTTTGACAGAAAAGCAAGCTCGCCTTTCCATCAGAAACAGACATAAATTTTCAGTTGCATAATATATACATCAAAAATAGCTCAAGTAATTGTCCTTGGGATAAAATGTAAGTATATTTAATACACAGAGTGATTATATATATATATATATAATATAGGCTTTTAATTACTTAATCATCTACTCTTTATATGAAGTAGATGAATATCATATTTAAATTTGTCTGTTTACTAAAAATATTTTATTACCATTACAGAATTATATTAAATAGTTTATATATAGAAACTATTATGAAGTTATTTTTGGAAAAACGAGACAGAGGATTTTAGTCAGTGATTGGGAATTCCATGACAGTCAAACCCAATGCCTATGTATCTGAATTCAAAGTGTCTTTGTCCTTGGAGTACTGAGCCTATTAAGTAGTTACATATTCACTTCTGCAGAGTGTATAGAGACCATGGATAGATTTTGGTCTCACAATTATTAGGTACTGCAGCCTGCACAACACTCAGAACCTCTTAGTGATTGAAAAGGAAACATTTGGATTGCTGAGAGGATGCTCTTACTGGCTTGATCACGACACAATATTTGTGTAGCTGGAGGAAAAAGGTAAGCAAAAGAAGTCTTTATTTATTTGGTTTCTTCTTTCTTTAGAAGAGAACTGCAATGATTATGGGCTACAAAATTAATGGCCTCTTCTTAATTTTCCGCTATTCTTGTACACCATCTGAGTAAGATAATAACCACGATTAAGTCATTTAGTCTTCTTTTAAGCGAGTGTGAAAGACAGCAATTGTTTTTTCTTATGGTTCAAAGCTCACTTCCTGAAACATTCCTTGCGATTAGATTCTGCCTTTTCTAGAGTGATTCGTGTCACCATGTGGCAGTGGGCATCACTTTGTGGGCAGTTTTACATTTGAAAGCATTTAATTTGAAGGCGTTTGCCTTCAAAAGAGGAAGTTCAGGAGTGTTTAGTGGTGGAAGACATGTCCTATGAGCAAACAACTGGTACAGGAGATTGGGGGATACCATTGTATCCTGCGAAAGCAAGACAAAATTGGGCATCTCCCTGCTCCCTCTTATCTGCTGGCAAGACCCAGAAGATGAGTACAAAGGAGTTTTTACTGAGGTCCACAAACCAGAAACTGCTACTCCAAAGAAAGCTGACTCGACCACTCTAGACTCATAAATTTGTACTGTTGTTAAGCAAAAGAAGTCGTCGTCATCAACCGAACAACACAGCCTCCAACGACCCATCATTAGTGGAGATCAGTGTCTGACCATCGAGCAGCGCTGGAATGCTGGTGGTGACTATATCTCTCTTGCCTTCTACAAAGATTCTTTGCTTTTATTTCCTCTCTTTTCTGTCGCCCATCTTCCCTTCCCCATCTCCCTAAGCAACTAGCATTTGTAGTATATTGATTGGGCTAACATTTGACCCACTGTGTCTTAATCTCACAGTCAGGCGCACATGCACCAAAAGAACTTCCTCTCCCTCCTATTAATTGGAGCAAGACTATGAGTACTTATAAAACATAATATTGAAAAAATTACTTCCTTATTGTCTATGCTTCACTATGAACATTCATGGTATATTTAGATTTTGCTTTCTAAAAGACAGCTGCATGTGAATCATTATATAATCAGTAATCATATCATCCCTATTAGAAAACTGTACAAACTGTACACATTCTTTTGTGGTAATCCATTTATCTCTATTGCTAAAGCAGACATAATGTCATTTGCCAGTTCTGAGTGATAAAATAAAATAGAGGATGGGGTATTGTTTGTGAGAGAATTTACTTGGCATCACTTCACAACTCAGTTTTCATACGTTATTTCCTATGATAGAGAAAGCTGATACATAAGCTTAATTTGAAGTCTTCATATGACTGAAAATGGTGCAGTAGTCCTCACCTCAAAACTACAGATGAATTTCTTACCCGGTTTCTGCAAGTTGACAGCGTAACAACTATAATATCATTTCAGGTACCAGAAATAAAATTTGTTGGTGTCATCTGTAAGTGATATCTGATACATTTGTTGTTCCCTCATAATTTCCTTTTTCCTAATTAGTCATACTATATTTCCTTGATCAAGGATAGTGTTTTAATGTCTCCTTTAATCTTATGAGAGAACCATGTTATTACACCTTTTTTCATTGTTACTAAAATAAGCAGTTGTGTTTCTTCACCTTCTATAATGCACTGTGTCAAATTCCTTTGTCAACTGCACATCGGGAAATATGAAATGAAGCACTTTTTGTTCCCCCATATGTTTCAATTACAAAAGCAAATAGCTGTTAACATTGAAGGAAAAGTTATATTACTTTTCCTGTAATAAGTGAGTAAAAGTAAAACTCTTGAAAATAATACTGAACAATGTATATATTTATATAAACAATATATACAGGCTACTTGAAGCAATTAGTGTTAAAAATGTGTTAGAAGTTATGAAAATTTATATACATATTGCTGAGCAAAATAAATAAATAAATGTAGGGTGCTTAATGATCTGTTTCTTAAACATGGTAAGTTCTATCATTTGAGTCAAGGTTGGTTTTATTCTTAAGTGGTTTTGAATTGCCTTCCTGTTTTACTAGAATATAATGTCAGTAAATACAAAAGCAAACACAGTAAAAAAAGAAAAAGCTAGTATATGCTGTAATGCAACAAGTTTACTCTGAAAACAGAAAAAAAAAAGTTGTTTTGTTTTGTTTTGTTTTGTTTTGCAAGGGATACAAATTGTTAATGACATTCATAACTTCATGCTGGTAGCTTTGCAAAACAAAGAGGCTTAATATAAAAGACCCTCGAGGCTTTCAAGATGCCAGTTTTAAAATTATGGTAATCTTATCTATATTTTGATATAGGTTCACTTGGAAAATCCCTTATGGTTGGTGGCTTTGGCAGAACAATGAAACAATAATTGTTAGTAAGCTACATATTTAGTATGAGACAAAATAATGCCTGCATAACAGGTAATGAGATTAAGCAAGAACACAGGGACTTCCTTAAAATGAAAAATCAAAATGTCACCCTGAAGTGTCAGTGGAAATTCAGAGTACAGATTTACACTGGATCCCATGTCAAAAGCAGCTTTTAAATTCAAATAGCTTGAAGATTAATAAGGTCTGGGACAACAAGTAATTTGTTAGCTGCAAGAATTTTAAGCTGACAGTAATATCTTTGGGCTAGGGTGGGGAACTTTCAGCAGATCCAACTAAATCATATTTGTTAAATGAGTTTATAAATCACTCAACCAGCACAACTGAGCTGAATTTTTCTTTTATGCTTCAGTCTTTTTTGACATTATGCAGGTGAGGAAGAAAGAAAAACTGATTATTTAACAATGTTGAGTTCTGCCATTTAAAACTACTGCTATTGCATCTCCATCTTTTTACACTGTACCAGTGGCAGATGAAAGATACATAATTAAAATGCTCAGTGTGGTTTAAACAGCTGAGCAAGTGACAGTCATAGAATCAGAGAATAGCAGAATTGTAGAGGTTAGAAGGGACCACTTAAGATCATCTAATCCAGTCCCCTGCTAAAGCAGGTTCCATACAGCAGGTTACACAGGAAAGTGTCTAAGTTTTGAATATCTCCAGAGAAGGAAACTCTACAACATCTCTGGGCAGTCTGTTCCAGTGGTCTGTAACCCTGATAATAAGTTGTTTTTCTCATGTTCATTTATATCTACCTGTGTTCCAACTTCTGTTTGTTGTCCCTTGTCCTGTATTTGGGCACTGCCAAAAAGAGCCTGGCCCCATCCACTTTATTTCCACTCATTAGGTATCTATAAGCACTGATAAGATCCCCTCTCAGTCTTCTCTTTTCAAGGCTGAACAGTTCCAGATCTCTCAACCTTTTCTCATAAGGGAGATGCTACAGGCTCCTGATCATCTTTGTGTCCTACTGGACTGTCTCTTGAAATTCTTTGTCTTTCTTGATCTGAGAAGCCCAGTACTCCAGGTGTGGCCTTATCAGGGCAAAGTAGAAGGGGGGATTACTTCCCTCACCCTATTGGACATGCTCTTTTTAACACTCTCCAGGATATCTTTTGTCTTTTTGGGCATAATGATAACATTGCTGGCTCATGGCCAACTTGTTTTCCTCCAGAACACCTAAGTCTTTCTCTGCAGAACTCTTTTCCAATAAGGATCCTCCTGCCCTTTACTCTTACATGTAGTTATTCCTTTCTAGGTGTAGGACTCCAAACTCACCCTTGTCATATTTATAGACAACAGATACAGCTTCTAGAGTGGTTCATTTCCACACAAATGGAATCCAAGGAGACAAAATATCTTTGTATGTGATGGAATAATGGTTTTGCTGTAACAATACTTAAATCAATCAGTTAAGGTTAAAAGAAAACTAATTAATGTAAGCTCCCTCTTTTTCTTGCTGATTAATTACAAAACTCGAAGAATAATGACTTATCAGACTCTTGTGCATTGTTTTCTCCCCTAAAATATCACAGGATTATATTGATTTTTATTTTCTTTAGAAAATGTTTTCTTCAAGTGTACGAATAAAAATACATATTGAATCTTTTGATTCTGTGATTATGATTCTTCCTAATTTTTAGGACTCCTTATCCAGTTAAAATTCCTCCAGATATTAATAAGTTTGCCTGTGAGTAACCAAATACATTTAGAATCATACAATCCTAGATTTTTCACGTTCAGAAAAGAGTGCCAAGATCATCCAGTCTGAACATCCACCTACCACCAATATTTCCCCACAAAATCATGCACCTCAGTACAGCATCTAAATGCTTTCTGAACACCTCCAGGGATGATGGCTCCACTACCTACCTACCTTTCAGCACCTGACCACTATTTTGGAGAGGAAATTTTCTAACAACCAACCTGAATCTCTCTTGGCACAAGTTGAGAACATTCCCTCTTGTCCTATCACTAGTTACACGAGAGAAGAGGCTGACTCCCACCTGACCACATCCTGCTTTCAGGTAGGTATAGAGTGCAATAAGGTCTCTCCTGAGCCTCTTCTTCTGCATTCTGAAAAATCCCAGCTCCCTCACACAGTCCTTCTAAGGCCTGTGCTTCAGACCCCTCACCAGCTTTGTTGCCCTTTCTGGACAACCTCAAGGGCCTCAGTGTCTTTCTTGTAGTGAGGGGCTCAAACCTTAATACTATACTTGAGGTACAGCCTCACCAGGGCTTTGTACAGAGACGGATGATCACTTCACTGCTTCTGCTGGCAACACTATTCCTGATACAAACCAGAATGTCATTGGCCTTCTTGGCCACCTGGGCACACTGCTTGCTCATTTTCAACTGATCATCAGTGAATATCCCCAGGTTTTATTGAGCTTTGTCCACTGTCTTTAGCCCAGCTATCCAACCTGTATAGATCACTCTGTTCTTATTACCCCCAGCATTTTCTCCCAACTTGGTGTCATCTGCAAACTTGTTGAGGGTGCACTCAATCCACTCATCCAAGTCATCAATAAAGATATTGAAGAGGATAGGCTCCAGAACTGACCCCTGGGGAACACCATTTGTGACTGATCATCAACTGGATGTGACTCCATTTAGCACCACTTTCTGCTCCCAGCCATCTGGCCTGTTCATTGCTTATCAAAGAGTTTATCTTTCCAAGCCACATGCTGCCAGCTTCTCCAGGAGGATTCTGTGGGGCACAGTATCAAAGGCTTTGGTGAAGTCTAGCTAGACTACATCAACAGGCTATCCTTCCAATCACCAGGAGGGTCACACAGTCATAGAAGGAGAACAGGTTGGTCAAGTGGGACCTGCCCTTTATGATCCCAGGCTGGCCTGGCCTGATACCCCCAGTTCTCCTGCCAATGCCACATGATCTCCCTCAAGATGATCTTCTCTATAACCTTTCCTGGCACCAAGGTCAGGCTGAAAGCCCTGCAGTTCCCTGGATCCTCTTTACAACCCTTCCTGTAGTTGGGAGTTAATTAGCAAGCTCCCAGTCCTCCAGAACCTCACCAGTTGACCAGGAGACTCAACCTTATCTTTCCCAACCCCAAACTCAACAACATCAAAGCACTCTCTAACATAGAGAGACATGTCACTACCCCTCCTTCCCTGCCTGTCCCTTCTGAATAACTTGTAGCTATTCATTGCAGTACACCAGTCATGGGAGAAATCCCTCCATGTTTCCATAATGGCAACTAAGTCATTGTCTGCGTGCTGCACAATGGCCTCCATCTCCCCTGTATATTGCCCATGCTACATGTATTGGGGTCATAAAGTGGTCATATTTTATTTCATTTTAGGAATGATTAATTTCTTTGATTCCTTTCAAAAAATCCCATCCTGTACCTCTAAAATATATTTCTTGAACTTTTTATTTGTTTAGGTTACTGCTCTTACAGGAAATTATTCTATTTCAAAAATATATATCTAATATACTAATTATAATTAGAAATGATGAGTATTTCAAAATTCTGTGGCAGTTACACACCATGGTATCCTGAAAGTTTATCCTAGACCTAAGAGATACTGGAACATGCAATGGTACACTTGAGTTGCTTCCTATTGGAAAACAATGTACAAGAAGAGAGATGGTAGATCCCAAGCACCTAAATGCCGTAATATGCAGTCAGAACATGCCCAGTGCATATATATTCCAAACCATGGCAGAGATATGTTCTTGGAGTCTACCTATGAAATATATCCTTCAAATGTCAAGAAGTGTAATAAATATTGGCTAATTTGGAGTTTTCTACTAGGAAATAATCTAGATGCATGTTTCTACTGTAGACTGAAGATTTGACCTTAAGAAACAAGAAAAGTTAACTATCTTTTAAAGCAGTTGTGCTTACTGATTTACTTTTTTTCTTTCCTGTTGATGGACCTGTGTAGAAATCTCTGTTGTCATATCAGAATTAAATCAATAGGTGTTATACTCTTATTTTTGAAAACTCAACTAATAACAAGATTGTTTTTCAGCTTGCTTGCATATTCCATCACTCATTTCAGCAGTAATAGTGCACTTTCAGGTCTTTTTCATGGGAAAGTAAGGATGATATATATGAAAAGGGAGTCATTGTTTATCTTCCTCCTTTGACAAGAGAGAATGACAAGAAAACAAGATTTCACTTCCAAACCAGTGCTACTTAAAGCTTTTTAAGCTACATGTAAATGGTATTTTCAGATATCCGAGGGATAAGAGGAGTACAAAGTAACAGGCATCTTGCAGGCTGCATGACACAGGCCATGCTTTATAACAAAAAGCTGGTTACCCAGCGAGGAAATATACATGGCAACCTAAACTCCAGGGGTGATGGAAATCTGGGATTCTCTAGGAAAGTTCTAGTTTCCCTGACATAACTGTCTCTTTAATTCTAGGCTATGCTCATTGTTTTAGCTCCTTAGGTTTACTCAGTTTTAAAGATAAAAACAAACACTTGGGAATATAGTTTCCTGATGCATTTCTTTAAATGAGATTGTGGTAGAAGTGACCAAAACCCAGTCAGCTCTTCAGACAGTTGACTGACTTGTGTAAGAACTCAATTTACAAAAGGAAAGTCAGGAAGAAATAAGAACATTCAGGAAAAAAAAAAAAAGAAGAAGAAGAAGAAGAAAAAAGCAGGAGGAGCTGTAAATGTTCCCTCTAAACTATTAAAAACAGGTGGGATGAACTAAGGCAAAGATGTTACCAAATTATTCTGTTGGTTAGGAGGTTTGACACAAATCCAAAGAAATAGAAGAAGGCAGTATGATAACCAATCTTTAAAGAGAGTGACAATATGGAACATAAACATAATTGTGGCATCTTTTTTCCTCATTATGGTTCATAAAATTCCAACTGTTATATCAGTTTACTCTTCAGATGGAACAGTTAGCAAAGGAAAAAATAGCATCCTGGATCAAGTACTTTCAATCTGGCATTCAGCCAAAGATAATGCTAACATCATATCATAAATATCAGAAAATTTCAGTGTGTAAGATATGTGGTTAGGTGATGGAAGACAGACTATATTAAAAGCATTTGGAAAGCTGTTTTTATGAGGTTTAACTTTGTGGCCAAGCAGGAAAAATGGAAAGATTACAGTGAGAAAGATCTAAGGGTTCTAGCTATGAATGACCAGCAACAAGGTCTTGGCAAAAACAGAGCGATAAACCGTGAGAACAGCCACAGATGTCTGTGGCTGCTATGGGACATGAGAAATACCAATATATGATGTGCCTTTAGTCATCGTACCATTCTTGCTTATGGCAGGGAACAAACTCAAGGCACATTTCAGGCTTATGTGAGTATGTCAGCGGTTTGCAGGCCAGTTTGACCTGGTACCATGATGACTGACGCAGGGGACCCACAGGCCCACACCCTGGGGAAGAGGAAGGTGGAAAGGGAAAAAAGGGAGTAGGGAGATGGGTCTAGGAACAAAACAATGGTAGTGATCTGAGGAGGAAAGCTAATAACTAAATAAGATATCAGAAAGCAAAATAACACAATATAATACAATATAATTGGAATTAAGGCTAATGAATCAAATAAAATGAGCAAGAGAGGGTGTCCGATAAACTAAAGGCCTTATGCTAACGCTGAAGGCGGACAGTTGCAACAAACACCCACTGCTGAGCTCGATCCTGAAGGGAAGAGAGCCGGTCCCGTGACCGCAGACAGTTTTTATCTTTCCCTCTGAGCGGAAACACGTAAAAATACAAAGCATCGCACAATCCTCTGGGGAATGTAGTTCTTCTCTTCTGAGACAGGCATATCCGTAACTATCAATGATCCATGCAGCTGGAGCATTAACTCTTTAACTCCCAATACACTACATGATATTATGATGTGAAATATAAACAATATAACAAAAATCATAAAACCATGACAGAGTACCCAATGTAAGCTTAGTAATGAGACTACTTTTAAAATAAAAAATCAAGATAAACCTTATTTCCTGTGTTTCCTGTCTTGCAATCATTGTTCTACTGTTTAATGTAATGAAAGTGCTGTCTAAAAGTTTCCTTTAGTTGCAAAACTCATTATAAGGCTTTCCAAAAGTGACTATCTTATAAAAGATGAACTAGCACAGTAACCTGTTATTACCTACTCAATTGTTTTCAAAGAACTTAAGTGTCTGACTTTTTGAGACACTAAAAAGTCAAATTTCCAAATGAAGATAGTTCAAGTTAAAAGATCAACGAAGGATCATGAATATAACAATGACTTTAAAGAATGTTTGACAAAGCATGTGTGCCTAGCTCTCAGTACCTTGTTGTGACATGCTGTGTACAAACATTTAGTTTGATGATTCTGTCATATTGGGAATAACATCTTTAAAATACCTGAAAATGTAAAATACATCTGATACACATTTTTGAAGTATACATCCAGTATAAAAAAATGTCATCAGATAGAGATTATTATTGTTTCTGAATTTTATTATCTTTAATACTTTTCTTAAATATTGAAGTTCAAATTCTCATCAGTTTTAGAGATCAGCTGCAGTGACATCAGTAGGTTTACAAAAACTTAACATAACTGGAGGCTGATATATTCTAAAACAAGACCATGAGACCTATTTCTTCTTTCCTAACATGAAATACATTATCATCTAGATTAATTTAGTAGGCGTAAAACCAGTTAATAACCTGCTCATTCACTATAAACAACTACCTTTCTTGGGTTTGAAAAAAATATATTTATCAATGTCTTTTGGGCATTTTGAAGATTGTTAATATTATTCTTCATTTGCAGTTGTTACTCAGGTGATTCCATAAACCACTTGGAGCTTTTAAAATACTTTTCTATAAACCCAACCTTTTTTTTTTACTTTGAACATCAAACAATAATTACTTTCATCTTCCATTTATTTAGAAACTGGAATTACTACATTTACAGAAAAAATAATATGTATTTGTTCAAGTGCAAGTGTCAAGGGAAGTTATTTACAGAAGAACTTTCAAATGAGCCTTAGGAATCGACAAATAGCATCAATTTCCAATAGCATTAGTTCTACAAATTTTAAAGTTCATTAAGTGTCTCCTTAAACTATCTAAACCTCTCATACATTAGCTATGTTCCCAGTTTAGTAACTTATATAGTAACTCTTTTATACTGTTACCTGGAAGCATGTACTCTGGAAGGAAAATGAAGAAAAATGAGATTATTGGTAATTATTGACTTACGTTGAGAGATCTGAATGACATATCCAAGAAACTATGCATGATTTGGCACAGACTACTGCCATTCATTTCTGTTGATACAGGCCAATATTACTTTTTTCTTTTTCTAGATCTTGAAAAAGAGAATCTATTTTTCACAGGTCTGTAGCATCAATCAGTCCTTCAACTTATATTTCCCTCAGGGTTGTTCTAAAAAGACTGTATCCAGCTTTCAGGTAGGCTAACATCTTGAAAGTATTGATACTTACTCACACACAATTACTTCTTGAACTTTCCACGTGTGTTCTGTTCTCAGTTCCCTCAGTATTTTTAAAAATATATGCATTCTCTTGCATGTTTAAGGATAAGAAAGTAGAAATCCAAACATGCCAGCCCTACAAATACACTAAGATGCAATCAAACAGTGCTGTATCACAAAGGAAAAAATTCCTACAACTTATAATGTTTATTACTAGTTTATTCAGAGAGTGATGCTTAAGTCTTAACCACTAGATATGTGTGATTCATTTCCAGTGCCTTCCAGCATAATTGTCTCCTTTATCTCATTATGATTTGGGTAACAACTTGTGCTCAAATACTTGATGTTTCCAAAATATTGCCCTATTTATCCTTTTTACAGAATGGTTGTAATTCCGAATCCAGCCAAGCTTCTGTACTCTCAAGTCAACAGCAACTCAGTCCACAACATAAGTACTGATCAAGTGAATATACACATATTCTTGTTTTGTCATTTTTGAGTTTTCCTGCTTTTGCTCAACTGAAGTGCTCACATAAAAACAAATCTATTATACTCTTTTAATGCTCTATCATCCTACTTCTCAGATGGGAATATCAACAGATATTTAGGTTCTGTCATAGTGTATGTTCCTCCTCTTACACAGAATCATAGAATCACCAAGGTTGGAAAAGACCTCTAACATAATCTAGTCCAACTATCCACATACCACCAGTGTCTTCCTATTTAACTATGTCTCTTAGTACTACACCTAAATGTCTCCTGAACACCTCCAGACACAGTGATTCAAACACTTCCCAGGGCATCCAATTCCAGGATCTGATCATTCTTTCGGAGAAGAAATTTTTCATAATATCCAACCTCAGCCTCTTTGAAGTCAACTTGAGGCCATTCCCTCTAGTCCTATTGCTAATCATGATGAACTGAAAGTTTGCCATGGGTGTTTTACCTCTCTGATTGTTTCCACTTTTTTTTTTTTTTTCTTTTGGAAAATATTTCTTTTAGAAACACCAGTAGTGTATCTAAATTGGATTTGCTATTCAGTCTCATTTACTTAATATCTTTTCTATAGTCCAAGCCCATGCTTGCCCTTGTCAGTGCCACAGTTTACCTGATTTTTTCCATCTCTAATTCCCTGAATGCACACACTGTCTGATTCTGATGCTTTTACCATCAGTAGTAAAATTTTTACTTCTAAGGATATAGTCCCAACTATGCCATCTCACTATACTAGAGGAAGCTATGCACTGTGTTGCAGTTTGCTTTGTAGAGGTCCTCAATATTTCTTTGTTTCTGTATTTTTTTAAAGTGGCATGCTGTGTGAGGGATATTTCTTGTAATTGAATGCTGCTATTTGGAGCTCATCCAAACCTGAAGAGTCAAACCTTCATACATTTCCAAGTCAAACCTGCATATCATGCTGCTATTGACATTTTGGCCTACATTTGACCAAATGGCAGACAAAACTCAGTGATTTCTTTTAAATATGATCCTTAGTATGTGTTTAAGTATTAGGCCAGGCAAATACCACAATATTATGAATTATGTGCTGGGAAGTGTGCAGTGCTTTAACTCTTCAATCCTCTTTTTCCACATAATTGTGCCAATCCAAGCTTCAGACTGCATTCCTATAGTATTTTTCTTTGCTTTTTTAACACCATAACACAATGTTTCCAAATATTTTTAACACTTGCAGTAAGAGGCATGAGTTTAATCTATATGCCATAAACAGGGCTTGGTACTAACTGGTCAACTGTCAGAACTCATATATTAATATTTCAAAATTAGTTAGCTCTGGACCTGCCATTATAATGAGTATATCTCAAGCAATTAAATAATCTTTACAATTCCAGTCAAGCAAGTCTGCAAATCTCCACAATTCTTTACAGTTTTCTCCAAATCAATGTCAGTTTTAACACAGCATGTTTATTACCATCCTTGAGATCTGTCTCAAGTAATCGCCCAATGTGTCTTGTAATAATTTCTAAATAGTACAGTGAAAATTATGATTAATATGAATATTTGGGAACTTTATATTTTCCCTTTCTTTTTCCTCCCCTCCCCT
>VXAB01012199.1:0-20865 GCA_013399175.1 Odontophorus gujanensis
CGTAAACCGTTGACAGGGAATCATCATTTTCCTCCTATTAGAGAAAGGTCACTACATGTAGGTGTTATACTGCATGCTTAATTAATTCATAATTAATTATTTAAATATTTACAGTGCTTTTGGCTTGGCAGTATTTTCCCTTTTTAGTCTACTGGGTTCTGTTCCAAACACCAGCTCTAATACCACACCCAGTGTTTGTGTCTGATAAATGAAGCAGGAGAACTGTGGCAAACAATGAAATCACATGGATTTGGGTCTAGAGAGAAGAGAAACAAAAACTTCTGAGCCAGTTACATTCACATAATAGTGGTCAAGTCTCCCCAGTCAACTTGATCATGAATTATTAGGAGGGATATGTTTATGAATATGCAACAATATTACGTATAGTTGAGTTTAATTCCCATCTGTTCCCATTGGAGGATAGTCATCATACACATTTTTCCTGCAAAATCACGACTCTGATTGTTATTACATAAGTAAAAGCTGATCTTAATGGGAACATTTGTCATTAAACTAAACCAAAAAAAAATATATATATATTGCTGTTAAACAGTGCTTTGATTAATAGCAAAATAGGCTAATGAGTTTTATTAGTTACAGTTTCACTGCTTGTTTCCTCTTGCTGTTTTATTCATAAACCTCGTGTTTTTGCTAAAAAGGGAATGATAAACAACTGCAGATTGTCCTGGGTCACAAACTGAAATGGCCTCTTGCAAGGCATGTGAAGCTGATAAAACTGCAGAACCAAGTCTAAATCAAAATCCAATGCTGGCAGGATAAGCCTGAAGTATACTCACTTGCTCATTTTTTACCTAATTACATTTGATTACGACAGATAAGAATGATTTGTTTCTTAGTGATAGCAGTAGAACAGATGCACTGAATCACTTAGCCCTTTCCCCTGCTATAATAACCTCGATCATCTTCATGTTGCTCAGAGAAGAGGGTTAATTTGCCTCTCAATAAGGATGATCACTTATTCTCCCTATGTATTTCCTAAACCCTCAGCAGCATTTAAATGGGTGCTGCTCATCCTTTATCCTGTAAGTGCTGTATCACTACACTGCGAAGTGAAAATTTAGTGTGATCCTTATAATTTTTTCCCGTCTTAAGTTCTCATTTATCTTTTCTAAGCAAGTCTTTTGTTTCTTCTACCCCCAAATGCTGCTAATTCAGTTCATGTTTACTTCTCTACTACCTTCCAGCTAATATATAGGTATCTGTAGATGTTATGGACATCCCTCTAGTCAATAGGTTTGAAAGTTTCCTTTGCTATGCTCATACATCTCTTACTGATTTTTAACTCTTTTGAAGTGCCATCTTTCTTTCTCCCCATCCCTGAACTTCCTCTTACGTTTCCTTATTATTAAGAAATATTACCTCTAAGTTCCCAACATGTTTCTTAATGCTGTGAACTTTTCAGAGATGTGTTTTTCTTAATTGTACAAATACTGGCTATTTATTCATAGCCATATGTAGGCAGCCAAAGGGAGCAGAGCAGCATACTTCCCACTATTAATGTAGAGTTTTTATTATCTTTTTTCAAAGCAAATCTACATCCTTAAGAAGGATGAAGCTTATCTCTTCTGTTTCAAAGACAGAACTCAAGAGATCTCTATTGAAAATGAAAGGTGTCTCAGAAGAGTAGAAATGAGATGCTCATTCTTTTTCCTACTCTATTTTGTAAGCAATAGAAATTGACCTGACAGCTAGGTGTAAGCAAATCAGGCTCTCATAACTTGTTAAGCAACAAGAACTTAAAAGTAATTATGCACCTAAAAAATTTTGGAAGCAGGGAGCAAGACTTGATAAAACTGTACCATTATCTGAGAATTCTTGCAGGGACAAAGGGGATGTTGGTCCTTTTCTGATAATGTGCTATTCCATGACATTCTGTTTATTTCACAATAAGCTAATGAGCCTCATATGTTGCAACTTTATCCCAGAGCTACTTAATTCACTGGCCTGGCAAGCGTACTGTTTGCTGGAATAACAAATACCAGCACAGATCCAAATTCTGCAGAGTTCATGGCATGACCTCTGATTATGTCCACAGCAGAGACTGGGAATAGCACGAGGGCATCTCTGCCAGACTCTGCCTTGTGACCAAGGCAACAGAAGGTCATATAAATGAGAGCCTTGTCTCTCCTACTAACCACTTGTTGATTATCTCAATATTTTTCCCTACCAGAAGGTATTACACGTGATGGGCATACAGCATTTCTGATAGTTACTGTGAGGGAATGGCAAGGAATACAATGATTTCCTGCAGCAAAGCAGAAATTCTCAGAATAAGTACTGTTTAACCTTAACATTTGTAATATTTAAATTTGGATCTATCAGTTCTAGTGATTCAACTCATTTTTCTTCCTTTCCTAACAGATGAGTGACCAGAGAGGTGTGTGGTGGAGTCACTGACCCTGTGGTGATGTTCAAGGAATATTTAGACACTGTGTTGAGGAACATGATTTAGTGAGAACTATTGATGATAGGAAGACCATTGATCTGGTGATCTTGTGGGTCTTTGTGTCTTTTCCAGCCTTGGTGATTCTATGATCCATGCCCCACATGGCCACTAACAGCATTCTGCTGTGGCTAGTTATAGTTTGTCTGCATCTGAATGCAGACAGGAGAATTGTGGGGCTTCATTGTAAGACACTGCTATTCAGAGTTCCTTTACTTTGCCGTTACAGAGTAAGTTTCCTTCCTCTGTGGCAAAATTATCTTTGAAACCTCCACAGTGAGGAGAAATCCTGGATCAAGATTCAGGAGCTGAAGCTGAATGGGAAATGGAAATTAATACAGGGGTCTACAGTAGAAATCCTATCATCAGCTTGATAAAAAATAGCAACATAATCCAAAACAAAGATCACAACCCATAAAAAAGCCTACACCAGCAGGAAACTGAGACATAAAATGACTTTCTAATTGTAGTTTTGGTGTAAGATCACTCAGCATTAACAAATATATGGAAAATCCTTCTCCCTTATGTCCAGAGGGGAAAGATATTATGATGTACAGAGCAGTTGGAGGATGGGAATGGTGTTAATGGGTGACACGCTTTGATAAAATCAGCCTGTGAGCTTTGAGTTCTTATTCCTTAGTCAATCTTTAAATCCCCTCCATTGGGATCCCATGCATTCCCTCCAGATTCGTTTCAGAGTACTCGTTGCTGTTAGGTTGTTATTTCTTCATAGTGAAGAGCTGTTGTTTGCCGTACAGTAACTACTTCCTACTCAGCTCACTTACTGCTCATTGTTGTTAACCCTCATTAGTGCTTAAGATCAACTGGCACATCTGCTTTCTTTTTTAGTGTTCTACTTGAGCAGTACTCTGGAAGGAGAATGAAGTCATTTCTAAGAAGAAATATGACCTCAGTTCTTCTCTAGTTGGAGTAATTAATTATGATCCTTCCAGCCATATCTTTATCATCATATCTTCCATATCTTCAGTCATCAGAAATACCTAAGGAATTGCTAGAAGAAAAGGCCAAGCCAGACTCCGTTTTCTATCACACAGTTACTCTGACACAGTAAATTTTCTGGCCATTTTTATTGCGTAGTCTTCATGTGGTCTGTCTTCAGCACTGACATAGCTGTAGTGTCAAAGTGCAAATGCCTTACATTCTTCAATGCATTTATCCTCAGAATACATTTCTGATACA
This sequence comes from Odontophorus gujanensis, assembly GCA_013399175.1. Classification (NCBI taxonomy): domain Eukaryota; kingdom Metazoa; phylum Chordata; class Aves; order Galliformes; family Odontophoridae; genus Odontophorus; species Odontophorus gujanensis. The sequence goes on from VXAB01012199.1 coordinate 3,665, forward strand.
GCAAAGTGTGGTTTGTGAATGGAGGACTGAGGATTCTGGAGGGTAAGTCTTAATAGGGTTCACCTTCTGGACATGTTTATCTCTCCCCAGTGCCTGTGGTGAGACCCTTGATAACTGCAAAAAATAAAATATCTAAATGTAAGTTAGATTCTAGCCTAAGTTTCTCACTGAGGATAGCAGTGGACGTAGTTAGCAATTCAGGCAATTGAACACAAGTATTTTGAAGTCCAAGCTATCACTAAATACGTTGAATAATAAAATAGTGTTTGCACTTTCTTGTTCAAGGGGGAAAAAGAAGTCCTTCCCAAAAGTACTTGATCTCAAGAGGGAGCTGACATATTTTGAAGTCTGAAGAAAGACTGTGTTTTTGCCGGAGGCCAAGAAGGTTCAACTAGTTCCAAAAGGGGTTAGAAGGACAGACAATGTATCAACTGAGAAGGGAGGATTGTAATTTTGTTAGATTGTTTTCTTTTCACTTGGTTGGACTCCAGGAAAACAATCAACATGTGGTAATGGCAGGCACTTATTCCCATTGCACTGCCATTATAAAATCAATGAGTAGCTGAAAATGGATAAATAAACACATAGACAAAATCTGTAAAGACAAACTGACCCTATAATTGCAGGTAGGAATAACAGGTTAAAAATCACAGGCATCCCCTACAGCACCCTGAGAAGTGATCATTTATCATCAATATACAGTGTTTGCCTTTCAGATGGTATCAAACTGTAAATGGAAACTAGACCATAAGCCATTACAGCAGTAATCTTCAAGATTTAAGGTTTTATTATTATTATTATTTTTCTTTCTGAGATGGATTTTGACAGATCAGAGGGATCCAGAGATTCATGGGCTCCAGCCTGAGGACTTGGTGCAGGATAATGAGTCTCACGATGCCACATTGCATGTGAAAATAAGGCCACAGTCACATCACTGTCATGACTGGACCACAGTCTTCTGTCCTGCTTAAAAAGGAGATAACAGAACAGATTTATTTCTGATCATAAAATCGAGACAGGACAAAGTAATTTTTTGACAATTGTCAGGGATTCTTGTCATATTCTATTGCAAATACCATCAATCCAAAAAACAGATTTCTCCTTTACAAATGCCTATGTTGCATACCTCTGCTCAGATGAACAACTGAGTTCAGAGCACAGAGCACAAGTACCACCATTTAATACATTCACTACATAAAACTGTAAGTACTTGGTTGTAATAGAAAACACTTGTCTGGCTATTGCAGTGTTTGGTATTTGGGATTTTATTGGTTGGTACGTAAATGAAAGGTTAAAAAGCTTAACAGTTTTTTTAGCCTATTTTAAGACATCAGTCCCAAGGGCACTTGACAGAAAGGAAAAAAAGTACCCCACACTCTTGAGAAAAGTTAAGAGTTCACATTTTGAGTCAGACTCAGATGTCATGTGTACTGATATTGCAGGAAAAACACATGTTGACTGTACTTCTGAACTGAAACTTCTAAAGATTTGTGTGTCTCACCTCCCAGTCAGTGCAGTTCATCTTCAATAATCAACTACTGGATTAATACTGCAGCAGCCTCATTACTTAACTTTTTTCCCCCCCACCATTTGAAGATTTTTTTACCAGAAAGTATTTTGCTTGCAACTTGTTGCTAGAGAGATTCTATCTGAAGGTGATCCTTTATATAATCTTCAAAGGTTTCCCATTATTATTATTATTATTATTATTATTACTATTATTATTATTATTTTCTTTGCAGAGAAATGCCAGCAGGCATATTGCTTTTGCTGTCTGTAAAGTACTTGAACAATACTTAAAAAGTGCAATGCATGAAAAGTTCATGCAGTCTTGCTCTTTAATGTCCTTCTCAGTCAGAATTCTCTACAAGACTGTCAGAAGGGTCATTAACAGCATGTGGGAAAAGCTCATAAGAAACAAAAATTTCTTTGTCAGCTATTGCTCACTTCACCTAACTGAAAGAACCCCAGAAGAAATTATTGTTTTTGAGGATATACATATATATATATATATATTTAATTCAAATGTGAGTTCTTCTGATGAGTAGAAGAATTACCTGACCTCTAGTTGATGAAAAAATCTCATTCTTGGCCCACACCAGAGTCTGATGGAAGACACTTTGTGTTTTCCTTGGTTATGGTACTGCATGGCCCGGTTCCATGGCACTGCAGGGGTCCATCACTGCAGCTTCCTTCAACAAGCTGCATGGCAATAGGTCTAAAAATCTTTCTCCAACTGCTACATCACACTCCCATCCAAACCCCAAAGCACCAACCAGACTAAAGTCTCATGAAGCAATCTTAATCCTAAGGCACCCTTGAGCATTAGAGCTGGGACTGATGATCTCTTAAGTAGTGCAGAGGCTTCCTCCTTGTGACATAGTGCTCATATAAAGAGTGTGCCTGCCCTGATCCCTTTCTGCTGTCTTATCTTGCTTAACTGCAGCTATGCAAGCCTTACAATACTCTGAATAAAACTAAAGCACCTGTGCTGCTACCCAGTAGGATCAGGTGCTATGAGCATACAGCAGGGATGAAGTACACCTTTCAAGTGAAGAAAACCTGATTGGGGAGAAGAGTTTCACTGGAAAAGATGACAGTTAGATCAAAGTGAAAGAATATGAATAACATTTTCTCCTGATAGTGCTCCTTGACAGTGAAAGGCATCGTAAAAGAAAGCACTTACTCCTGTGTCATTCTTTCATCCTAGCTTCAGCCTGTCTATGCACCTTGTAGTACACATCTACCAGTTAGCCTACAACTTCTTACCAACTACCCCTCTTCATCCTGGCTCTTCATGCTCCTATCCATCCCCGTGCCTTCCCCCATCAACACTATTCCCTCTACATCTCCCATGTCCTGTCAGCCTTGTTCCCACCACATCCTGCTCACTCCTTTGCTGAAATAGCCTCATTATTCCTTGAAATTTCATGATCTACAGCTGCAATTAGTTTTATAGCCCCTGGGTTCTTGGTACTCCTAGGTTCAATTTTAGAATGTGTTTTCTGCCTCCCAAGATGAACACAGCATCTCAAAAATAGAAATTCTTCTTGCCTTAGGGACAGCAGGCAGTGAGCCATTTCACACTCATCTCATTCACAGTTCTAGATCTAGCTACTCCATAAACTGAAAAAACATGTGCTTGAAATGTGAAATGCACTCACAGATGTTCTCATTCTGTTACTTATCTCCCCTTATACAGATGTTGAGGTGGATAACTGAGTGAAAGTCAACTGTTGCAGAGAGCATGTACAGACAGATCCATTCACATCACCAGATCAACATGCTGTAAGGCAACAACCCCCTTCCCTAATCCTGAGCTAGAGTAGATTTTATCCTTAGGGATTTTCCCTTGCCTCTATCAACACTGCTGAGGTAGGGGAATAAGCTACACCTTGTAGCAAGGGTGTAAATAACAAAGATTTACAGCAAATGAAGAAATGAAGTCATGTCCCTCACGCTGTCTTTTGATACCTTTGTGTACACTCTCCAGTAAATGCTCACTAAACATGCTTTGAATCACTTTTAATCTTCACCAACATTACTATTGCCCCCATATTGTTTTCTTATTTCACAGTGTAATTCCCTCTTCTCCAGTACACTACTGCAGGTTCCTGTCAGGGCATCCAAGTGAGGCACATGTGCCGTCAAAGTCACTCTTATCATTCTGGACCTGTTTGTGTAAGTAATGATCAAGTGAACAAAGAAAACTTGTAGAAGGGTAAAAAAGTCCCTGTACAAAGCCATGAAGTAGTATTGCAAAAGGACTAACCATTTCATCAGAAAGAAACTTAGATTAATCCAGCCATGGGTTACAATAGTAGACATTACATGGTTATTTCAAAATAACTCTGAATTTTTCATGTATTTTTGACTAACTGGCTTCCAGAATGCTAGGTAAGACCAAACTCCCCCCTAGTCATAAAACCTTTGCACTGATTTCAATGAAATTGGGTTCAGCCACAAAACCATGCAGCCAGGAGAGCACTCACAGGGGAAAGTATTGCACCATCAAATACAGCTCGGAGTAACGCTGTGCTGTAGCCAAACAGATCCTGTCTAAGAACAAATGCAAAGAGAGGAACATTTTGTGCAAGGCTGTCGTAGGAGTTCCTGAAAATGCAGAGTAATAATTCAGCACAAAAGGTGTTGTACTGCTCACACAATTAGTCAGCTTTAGATCTTGTTATGAGAGATAAAGATGAGTTGGAAGTTTTTGGTTGCCTAGGTGGTAGCAATCATAACTTGATTTTGCTCACTAATGCCTAACAGAAAGTCAGTACTAGCACAAGCAGTTTATTTTGAAAGCTTAAAAACACCTGTGCTTTAATCCTCCTTCTCAGAAATCTGGGAAACAAAGGCATAAGGCAATGAGGAGTACCTCCACAGTTCAAAGAGGCCTGAATGAACATGAGTTTAATAAGAGGGCAAAAAGGCAATATTAAAAAGTAAACCACTAAAATAAGTAATAAATCTACGTAAAGACTTTGGAGGAGGGAAGTTTACTAATATAGACTCACCTTCTTAGCAAATCTAAGAAGCACAAGGCATTTTTCTTTACTTGTGCTGCTCTTCAGTTCCACTGCAGCTCTTGCTGCCTGTCTGTGCATGGCTATCATCATTGGCTCTGCAATTCCCCAGCAGATCTTCAACATATGAGTTCTTTTAGGCCCTCCAGTAGTAGGTTACTTCAGTACTTTATTATTACCAAGAATACAAACATACTTTCTAAGTCAAAATGAGGCAGTATTGTCTAAGATTTTTTTTTTTTCTTAAAACCTTTCACCTCACCATTGCTGGCTGCAGCTAGGGTAGAGTTTGCCCATAGAAGTATTTGTCAAAGCTTTCATTTCTGTAAATTTCCAGACATTAATTGCAGTCCCACAGCTACTTCAACTTCATCATTTACTTGCTCTCTAATAACAGTATCATGAGGCACTGAGCACCAGGAATGTAACCTATGTCTGGTGCAATCATTTCCTTCTCTTTGTTACCACATGTTGTCAGAGAACTCTTCTCTGACATCCCTGCCCACACAAAATAATTAAGTAGCTCTGAAATAATTCTCTCTTTACTTATTTTGAACTGAAAAAAAGCTCTAGAAAGGAGAGCAGTAAGCAGTAAGTCAAATTTATTTTCAACAGTTCATTTTGTTCCAGCATTAATGGCTTGGAGTTCTGTCAGGTGAGGGTCAGGTTGGGTGTTAGGGTAAGTTTCTGCACCGTAAGGTGGTGGGCACAAACAGGCTGACCAGGATCACAGCCTTGAGGTATCAAGTGTTGAGGGAGCATTTGGACAGGCATAGATTTGCATTTTGGATGGTCCTGTGTGGAACCAGGAGGTGGGCTCTATGATCTTTGGAGGTCTTTCCAACTAAGGATATTGTGTGATTCTACTATTAACTTTCTGATAATTGTTTCTTGAAGTATATTTCTGGATAATAAGAACACTAAGTCGTAGCTGTGATTCCATCACCATTCTTTTGGTCATCAAAGAATACATATAACGTCTATTTTCAACCAATTTGATTGCTTGATAACACAGTACCTTCATTCAAGAGCCTAACATCTCTGTAGCGGCTTGCAGAGAAATATAGGTATCTTAGGATGGGGTTTCTTAGCACTACCTAAATTACATAACTAAAATCAGATTACGAAGCTATACCTTCAGAGAAACTACGTATCAGAGAGAGAGTGGTGCAGGCATGCCCTGTGTGAATGAGGTATAGATGCTCAGAGAGAACATAGTGCAAAGAGGATCCAGTGGCTTTGTCAGGAAACAAATAGGCTTTGTGAGCTCCAGTTTACTAGCGGTTCTCCTTGTCTGGCTTACACAGACCACTACTAATGTTTCTCTGTACTACCCCAGTGCTCTGGGTGGGCTTGTTGCCTCTGCATGGCACCATGTGGAGCAAATGCAAGACCTAGCATAGGCGCAGGAGATGTATTCAAAGAAATTCTTCCTCCTAGCAGACGCAAAGTGCTAAGGCTCAGGTAGTATAAATAGGATCATGTAATAATGAGTCTTCAAAGAAAAAAGGACAGGGAAGCTGATGCTCTCAGCAGGATCCAGTCCTATCCTTCAGGATCAGGTTCAGCACAACCCATGGCGTACCTGGGCTGCAACCCTACAAAGTGCATTTCTAGCATCCCAGTGTCACTGTGCTCAGCACAGTACCTGAGCACAACCAGTTTGGGCATTCATGTGAGCTTTCATCAAACCTAATAATTTCTGGGACACAAGAGGGCTTGGCAGGGAAGGGTGAGGTGGAAAATATTTCTTCACAATAGTCTCTAGCTGTCCTGATCTCAAAAATTAGGTCTTCTGGAGACCAGATTGAATCTCCCAGGTACTCAAACATTTGCTACATGACTGTAAAAAAGGGCAAGAAAAAGAAACATGAAAGTTAATGTTTTATGTCTATCTGTCATGTCCCATGGGAAAAGTTCCACTTACAATCAAGCATTTATAATCTCTGATCAAATGCATTTTTTATGAAGTAAGATATTCCACAGCGTAGATGGAGTCTTAACTATCCCTCTAAGGCAAAATGCGAATTTTCTAATTTTTTACATTTTGTTGACATTATGAAAACTAATGTCAATCACAGGAATTCTCTAGAGTTTTTGGGGACCTTTCTATCTGTTATAAATATGAGAACTGTCATACTGACATAAAGTAGGGCACATACATAAGAATTCAGCTTGAATGTCATGCCCTGTCTTTTGGAAGGGATCACACTACTATTTTCACAGTGCAGCTTGTGTATATATAAAAGAAAGAACCACATGCATTATTTCAAAGGATGAGGTTAGCAATAAGAATCTAAACAGATAGCTATAAACTTAGTAAAATCAGGATCAGTGCAGTCTGTGGTGAAAGTTGATTCCAGACTGAAACTTTGTGGATTTTTGTTTTAAACTAAGAAAACAATCACACTGGGTCACTAATAATATATTCCTTGCTTTCTGGGCTCCCAGCCCGAGACAACCTCTGTCTCTTTTCATAGATGATAAGAAGTCAGTACAGATGAAGCCAGATGAAGCCACAAGTGCCTGGTAGATACAAGACATGTCTTGAGTGCGTAAGGTAAAGTACCTAGGTTATGGAGCACTCAGTTTAGACGTGACTTCTCTAAATACTGAGCTAAATATTTATGAAATTTTTAAAATATTGTGTTAGGAAGCTGAGAAGGAAAACTCATATACGACTGTGGGCTACACTTAGACTATGGTAACTAGCATCGTTGAGAATCCTAAGATGATTCATTTCACTGCAGATACAAGATTCAGATGGCTTGCATTTCATCTGCTCTGCACTCCCGTTTGCAACATAGAAGGACCTTTTCTAAGGCATCCGATACTCTTCTTTTATCATGGAAGAAGAAGATTCAAGTGGATTCCTCTAAGCATCCAAGTGAATTGCTTTGCTGAACAATACAGTACTTGTGCTCCCCCAGATCCTGTTGCATATCACTGTACTGCAAACATCAGGCAGCAGAAAGATTGTAGAGCATTTCATTTTGATATTTCTGCTGTTTCCTAACTTTTAATGTTCAGAGTAGTAAACTCAGAGGAGCTAATTAATATTATTATCAAATAAGTGAGTTGGAGCCTTAAGTGTATTATCCAAAAATGCTGCACTGATAATGTTAGCTACCTAATCCTTCTAATATTTAATACAGTAATTTCAATTAATTTTAAATATATTTCAATATAGCTTATACAACATATTATGCAATATGCACTGTACTGTATATTAAACATTCAAAATTATTTTATTTTTATTGGAACATTGGTATTATTTTGAGTTGTAATTGCTTATAAAATATTAACATATATATTCCTATTTCCTTAAACACACACTCCTTCTGGAACTGACCCTTTACAAGAGTGGAGACTTTTTTGTTTGATTTGCATCATTGTTCTGCTTACATCTGAGGGACCTCCACTGAAAGACAGAAACATATATCCAAGTGGCTGTTAGTGAGAAAAAGAAAAATTGTGACAAAGATAAAAGCGCATGCTGTGAGATCTGAATGATGCACATAACTGAATGCAACTAGTGAGAGAAAAGTGATCAAGCTACAGAGGCCAAGAAGTAGATAGATCAACTATGTATAACCACTTTAAGCCATTTATGTATAAGGCTGATATGTTAAAATCACATCACATTTTCTGCACTACTGTGTTACTTCTGTGAGAGAGTCTTTTGCTAGGGATAAGGACAAAAAATGTTTCTTCTAGGTGAAAACACTGAAAAGGAAAGTGATTTATTGTTCAGGGTTCTTTGACAAACATAGACCACACATGCACTTGGTGCTGTGTGTGTATTTGCAGCTACTTGAACTAGAGTTGTCTCAGCCTTGACCTAACAGACCCCTTCTTGCTCTCTAACCCCATCTTGAGCTTTGTTCCTATAATTCTGCATTACAGCTTGCTCAGAATTCCGCTCTCCCGGTAAAATTCTTCCTGTGCTGGGTAGACAAACTGCTACTTCTAGGTGAAATGAAATAACTCATTTCAAAGTATATGCCACTTGTGTAACGTCTTGTGTCTTAGTTATAGTGAGAGATAGGCAGTGGCAGAGGACAGAGAGACACCACCTGCCTCTGCATCTCTTCAGCTGGAGGAGCAGGTGATGTGCTCTATGAGAGCATCAGTGTCTGCTGTTAATACCAGAAGTGGTTTCTTTTCAAATGTTTAGTGCTTCTAGTAGGTTAACCGAAAGCTCTGCTGCTTCACAAGCTCCTATATATGCATTTCCTAAGTCAATCTTTCCTTCCAGGGGAAGGCATGCATATATATTGTTTGCTAACTGGCGAACTAAATTGGTATGGAAGATTTGTTCCCAGATGTGATCAAGCACAGTTTAGCATAGATTTTCATCTTTCCTGAACTATATCAAAAGTACTTTTCTTACTGTGAAATGATTTGAAATCTTCTCTTGAATTATACTTATTCCATGTTTAATTGTAATGTAGCAGTTAGGAACATTGAGAACTGTCTTTATCAGGACAATATATTTGTATTGTGTTTATTTTTTTCTGGTTAGGTTTTATTTTTTATTTTTTTATTTTTTTTTACTTTGTAATCTTTAATGTTCACTAAAAATGAAACCAATCACTTATTTTTCATCAGTCAAATAGCTTTTGTCTGCATTTTTCAAAATAAATGTGAGGATTTCTTCAGAAGAAAGATTTGTCTAAAATAACGTTAACAAAAAAAAAGGCCTTCTCCACCTTTCCACACACAGTGAGAAGTTGCAGGACTGGATGTTTACTTCCAAATGTGTCAGTTTTCCTAGTATTAATGTTCATTCCCAGGCACCAGATAGGACACTAACTGGAAGAGAATTTTCCCATGTGTCCATGGTCAAAAATTCAGAACACAGTTACTGAAGTCCTTAAAACTATTTCAGATTTGAATTAGACTTTCAGTCTGTATAGCAGTTTCATACTTGGTCATTCTGTTAGTCTGAACCATTACTGCACTTTTACAACTGAGTCACAAATAGCTCAAACTTTGCAGTCTTTGTGATGAAGCTGAATTGTGCCCTTGCAATGTCCAAATGAGTTCTTGTTTGAACATGAGACTACTTTATCTGTAGCCATGGAAAATACTATCCCTCAAATCTAATTGTGAATGTGCAATATTTCTGAAGAACATACAATGAGGATATAAAAACAGAAGAGGGAATTTCAAGAAAAAGATTAGTTATAAAAACAACAAAAACCAATTCCGCTTCAAAGGACTATCTTCCTTTATTATTATCTCCACAAATTATCCAAAAAGTAAAGGAAATTCAGTGCATGTATGTCAACTATACTACTGTCACAGTTATCAAGATATTATGATGTGAGATGGGAATTGTTCTTTTCCTTCTTTCCTTTTTCATTTTTTTTCTTTGTCCAGCAAATCAGAAAGGTCTTGTACTTATTTTGCGTGAATTATATTTTGCAGCCACTTCAGAGACAACATGCTGGCAGACCAGTGGCACTGAACTGCACCCTCCATATGGCTGGGATTTTCGACTCAGGAGCACATTTTTCTCATAAGTGTTTGCTTGAGATGAAGTGGTACTTACATTCACGTAATAAAAGTAGTGCAAGCTCAGCCGTGGCATGTCCCTTTCTCCACTACAAATGCTTTCTATTCAATTGCAGCAGTAAATATTGCTATAACAATTCTCTAGGCAGTAGAACAACTGCAGCGTTAATTAAAAGAGGGATCCTGAAATGTTCTGACAATCAATAGAAATGATTGCTACAGTTTGTTATTTAAACTCACACTTGTCAATCTTTTGGCTTTACTCCTACTACATGGCAAGATATTTGTTTTCTCACAGATGAATATTTTGACATGTTGTTGGAGGAAGGAAAATTTGAGTCGGATAGCAAGGCTTAGGACTTAGGGTATTGTCAGGCAATAGCATCACTAGGATTTTATGTATATACCATAACTTGCTGCTTGGTGTCTCTTGTCTCAGTGTCAGCAATATTACTCTTTGTGTCTAGCAGCTCAAATGACCAGAAACACTAAAACAAGCCCTAGAGAAAAGGGTGGTTGTTATTATCACCATCTTTTCTGCACAACCTACGCAGTACCTAGCACAGCTTTGTGTAGTAAACAATTGATGAGTCTCAGATATGAGATAGTACAGGGAGCAGAAAAGAAGGTTTTTTTCACACTGAAATATCTACAAGCACAGACTACTCTGAAATATCTCTTTTATGTCCTAAAATCAGTGGAATTTGCTGATAATGCTGGAAAGCTAAATTTGTTGTAATGTGTGTTGTGATTTCATGGTTGCGTTGGAACTACGTACATCTGACTCACTATCACAGCTGATCACAGCTGTGCAACACCAACTACGTTGTGAGTCATTGCAGGGACAACAATCCATAGGACAAATGAGATTAAGAGCAAGACTCTTTTCCCCCTAGAAAAGAGGAAATAATTTATATATCCTCTCAGTAGAAAAAAATCTGAAGTCATGCATTGTGATAGGAGTCAGTAGAAACAGATATGAAAAATAAGACAGAATAAAATCTAAATAAAATTCCTTCCTATGGACTTCCCCATCTTATGGGCAGGTAGCCTTTTGTCTGTCAGTGAAGGAGTAAAGATGATGGTTTTGAGTGAAAGAGTCCTGCTCTCCAGGGAGGCAGAGGCCTCAAAGAGTTTATTGTAAAAGTCCATTACCTCTGTGAAACACAAGCACAGCTAATTGTTTAGGAATTACATCGGTGCTGTTTTGTTGGGAGCCCTTTGTTGTGCTACATGGACCTACCCCTAGAAAGCAGAGGAGCTGGGATTATGGCCACGAAAACCAATGGAGGCAATTTCACTTAGCTACAGGGAATAGAAACCCATGTTTAGACTCCTGAAGAAGGGGCTTGTTCATCATGCAATCAGCACTATAAAATGAGCACCAATGCATTTAAGAAAACAGATCTTTCAGGAACAATAAACAACAAAACGGCAGAATTAAATGCAATTCTCTGTAACTCTGCTGCTTTAAAAATTCATCTCAAGATCTTTCACAGATACTGCAGATCCACTTTTCTCATCAGAAAAAGGCTTTTTTTTGAAGTGCTTAAGATAATCTATTCTCTGAATTTATCCTGAAGTTGTCTTGAACTCTCTCAGAACACTATGAACTTCAAATTGCACATTTGTATCTTTCTGAGAGTTTGAAACTATAATGTTTTGTTTTCGAAGTTATGTTTTCCTTTCTGTATACATTAGCAATAAAGTTCAATTAAATTTTTGAAGTTACTGCATGGAGAATAATTTTCTTTTACCATCTATACTGCTTGAATCTTCCATATCATTTTCTGCTATTTCTTATGCCTATGTAAGGAGAACATGCATGCCTGATCCTTGTGTCTTTTTTTTCTCCTATATATACCTTCTCAACTAAACAACCACAGCAAAGCCAATTACTCCAATTATCTCAGGTAATAAGACTGAGTTTACATATACATAGCTTCGAGAAGAAGGGGAAGCCAAAAGGATAAAAACATTGCTTGTTATGGCAACAGTCAATATCTAAACTTTTGACAGAATTGTACACATACAAATGAACTAAACCATTGTTCTGAGTGAAAGCTGTAATTGCAGCTTCAGAGACTTGAGATTTTAGAAAAAAAAAGCAAGACAACATTAATATATACTGCTGGTGTACACCCGTCATATTTAAACTTGTAGGAATTCTGTGGATATATGATAGGCCTGGATCCTTGTACTTTTTATTTATTTTTAAAGAACTACAAGGAGGAAACAAACATGTTTCATATATAAAATCCGAGAATATTTGACTTGGAGCACATGACCACTACAGCAAGCTTTTGTGAAATGCAGCCTGCATAAGTGCGAAGTTCCTTCTCTGAGTCCTGCTATAATAATAATCTTTTCTCAGTATAATAACTCATGTTGAATCTTTATCTCACTGTGACCACATGCCCAAGCTTGTACCAAAACATGCTGAAGCCCTCAGATACTAACCTTTTTGGGAGACTACAAAGTGATTTTTCAAGTGTAGATCTTAGCAAAATTTCCTAGTAAGAGAGAACTGAAACCCTACAGCTCCTACCACTGATCCTGCAAGAACATGTAACCTTAAGAAAACACCAGATGTGAACCTCAAGCATCATGCTGAACCTCCTGTGAAACCAGAGGCAAGCTGGAGAAGTTGCTGGAAAGGAAGAACTGTAGGCAAATAGCATCTTAACTTCTCCATCCACACAAACTACTTCCAGCTGTGCTTGAACAGGAATAGGGCAGCAGCCGGGCAAGGGAGGTACAGTGGGAGAAACCTCCTCCAGGTATGTTTTATAGGTATTTGTCTCCAAGCAACAGAGAGGGCCTTATAAACAGTAATCAACTTATTACTGTAAAAGCTCAAAACCAGAATGTACCTATCTGAAGGACTGGTAGAACAGTAGAAAAATACATTAGAATGGTAACAAAATGCTAGAATTGCATGTACATTAATCAGCAGAACCCAGGGCCTTTGACGAACTTGCCTTCTGACTCACACAGGTCATCATAAAATGAAAATGAGATTGGTACCTGCTGAGGCACACAAAGGGATATCAGAGTCCCTTTCTGCAGTGCTGCGTGCCCAGGAGAGGCCTCTGACAATCTAATAAGGGGTGCTTTGCTGGCAGTAATGCAGTGGTTGCTAAATGCGCTCATTGTAGCCTACCAACTATGTCTGCACGTAATGATAAGGCACATAATACAGATAATCATAAGCAATGAGGAATTAGTCATAAAAGGAATCAGAGACTGCCAGTTTTAAGCAGTGTAGATCACCCTTAGGGAGCTTTTCTACCTTTGAAAACGTATCTTTCATTGTTGTTTTAAAAATAGGGATAACAAGCTCTGGGCAAGGAGTATCAGGGGGAGAAGGCCCTGAGACACTGGCACTGCACTGAGTAGGCAGATCCACATTTCCGCCTAACATGGTCCATCTACTTCTTTCTTCCACAGAGAAGTTCACAAGCTGCCGTGCTCCTTGAAATTTTGAAACCAAGCTGTTACCACACATGGCCAAGGCAAGTCACCAGGCAGAGGGCGTGGACAGAGACTAGCCTATGGGCTAGGCACACTGATCTGGTACCATCATGTGCTGTCAGCTGGAAACATGCTGAGAAACCGGCGTGTGAAGGAGCTGTGAGGTGATGCTTGTCATGGGCAGCCCCATGTGGCCCAGATGGTATGATGAGAGGGACCATGCCGCGGGAGTGGTTTCTGCGTGTCCAGTAGCTCAGCTGTCACCCTGCAGGTCCCTCAGTCCTTCTGAATCTGGCTCTGGGAAAGAAAAATTTGGAGACTCTGTTCCTGCAAGACCTTCAAGAAGCAGCTTTCAGGAGATGCTCAGCATTGCATGGACTATCTTGCTGGCTGTAACATGTTGCAATGCAAAATAAACATATTCAAGTATTTTAAAGTTACTGAGACAGTACATGCTATAAATAAGCAAATTTAAGATGTTCTCAGATTTGCTCCATTAGTATTAAATAAAAATATAATTTAACTAATACTAAATATTTTATTTTTTTCTTTCAGAGAACTTTTCGCTCTATGTTCAATGGAAGTATTTTTTTCTTGAGGTTTGAGATCAGAATATGTCTCTCAGAATGCTCACAATCGATATACATGTACATTTGAAGAAATCACACAAGAAGTGTCATCAAGATTCTGTCTTCTATCTTCACCAAACTCCACTATTCGTAGGTAGGAGAAAGTGTGTCTTCAGGACAAGTGACTGATTTCCTGGCGGGCCAAACATGGTGTAAAGAGTGGCATACATATGTTGAAAGCCATAAATGCTAGGAATTTAATTACACTGATAATGAAAGATACTGCTACCAGTTTTATTGTTTCCAAGACTAAGTGCAGACTGATATATCCCTATTTCCTAAATACTTAGGCAATTTTAGGAGGTGAATTGTGCTATTATATCTTCCAAAATCAGGAAGGTAGTATATTTAAGTTGGGTTGACTAAGTGATAAAATCGTGATTTCATAGGAAAAGCTAACCAGTAATGTAGCAATTGTCTTTTTCTGACAGTCATCAGTGTGAGAGTACTGTAAAAACATGAAATGCACAATAAGAACCTTTCATTTTTGCATAAGGCTTGTACTTCATCTTTGAACACTGCAAGCATTTAGAAGTGTGCTTGTACAGAAATGACACAAACATCTATTACTCGGTTCAGACTATTCCACATTTTTGTATTATTCTCTCAGTGTATTGTTCCTGGATTCTTTCTCATCTCTTGATTCACTTAATTAGAGTAGCAGACTCGCAGGTCCTTTGGGTCCACTTCACAAGTCTTTATTCTTAATGATTTGTTTTTAGCAATGTAATGAATTGCTAAATGCTGGTTTATGTTAGCAGAACAGAATACTACACAGACACCAGCAGCTACATGGTTCAGAAGAAAGTGGTGTGTTTGTTCTGATACTGCATATGAAAAGAGAAAGAAGAGAATAATATCAGATACTGAAATTTCATGACACAGAAAAATGAAGAAAAGTGGTTTAGTAATCTGGGATGTAAAGACACCAGTTCTTTCTCTGTGAAAAAAAAAATGATATATTAGGTTCCTATAATATCTCCCTTCTTCAAAATAGAGATAAAATGTTCAATGTAGGTTTATAATTAAAAGTTCATACTTGCTGAAGTTACTAATATCTGATCTGTCTGATCATGTTCTGTTGAGAAAACAGGTTTTTTTTTAATGATATCTGAGTCATATAAAGCATTTCAAATGACTAAAAAGTTTAACAGAAGGGTGAACAATATGGCCTTACTGTTTTGCTTGTGCTCTTGTTTCAGAAGTGTATACCAGCTGCTGAGTCATGGCCTGAACCACTGATTGACCACCTGAAGAGAAGACCCGGTCAGACCTGAGAGCACAGGTGAAGGCAATTCTTTTAGACCTCATTTAAGGGCTGGCTGCCAGCAAGAAAAAATTTCTTGTTGGAGATCTTTTCTTTGTGGAGTTTTTCCTGTGAGCCTAGATCCTTACAGACAGGTAGGCATTCAGTTTTCTTTCTTCTTTGTGAAGCCTTCTCGTTGTGTTGGTCCTGTTGCCATTATATTTGGTAAGATAAGCAGGTATTTATTTATGATGGATTATCTTAAAAGAATTATATCTTGGATGGTCATTGGGATCCAGAATACACCCAAAGAGGAACCCACTTGGGGAAGCCCCAGGATTCCTGGTCTATCAGTGGCTGAGTGCTGCTTGGATTATTGAAGAATGGGGACCTACAAGAGACAATGGTCCCATTATTAAATCCCCTTCAAAAATGACTATTTCAAAACAAAGCAAAAAAAACTAGGACAAAACTTTTTAAAAGCTTTTTAACAACTGACAAAAGACTATTACCAGCATCTACCATGGCATGGCTGCTGCTTTTCACTGTTAATGTATATCATTCCTCAGAAGAAGAATTAAAAAATGAAAATAAGCTTTTGCAAGCTTGTGTTAGACAACTTGAAAATAAAATTACATCTTCGATAGGGCAGACTGCCCCAACGTTAAATGGAATTTCTTCTTTGAAATTAATAACTATTTCACTAGAAGAAGAAGAAGAAGACTTGTATCAACAGGATCTTGGATTTTGGTTGAGACCAAGAACAAAAAAATGCTGAGGAAACTAAAAGCCAGCTAGAGGATCTGGGCACTACAGATCATCTAGAAATAAATCCAGTTATAACTCAAAAAACAAACAAACAAAAAAACAACCCAAACAAACAAGAACAACAAAACCCAAACAAGCAAAAAAAACGTCCAAGATCAACCAGCAGGGCTGGCACCTGAAGAGTGGCATGCTTCACAGAACCTGTTAAGTGTAATGGTGTGCCTGTACACAGCTGTCCAGCTCATGGATCTGCTAAAATGATTAAACAAAGACCATGAGAGGGCATACTGTCTTGGCTTTTGAGATTATGGGACATGGGGGCTGGAAGTGTGGTACATGCCACTGGAATACCATGACAGTGTGGTGAGCATTCTATTTTCTTCTTTCTTTGTAACACTTTCTCACTATATTGGTCCTGTTGCCATTACAAGAAGTAATAAATAGAAAGAAAAAACGGTGAGTAGGTCTAATAAGAAACTGGAGACCTGTAGAAAGGAAATAAGAGGAGAGGGTACATAAGACATTAGACAGAACAGAAAAACCATGATACTGTCATGAAACAGATACTGATATTCTCAGTGTGTGGAGTGTGCTATCAGTGTTTTAAAATTTCTAGTTACAGAGTAATGCAGACAGAGTTTTACACAGAGCTGCTGGTTTGTCAAACAGAGAAATGTGTAGTATTTCTAAACAGAGGTCACGTTTCAATGCTGACCCTTTCTGGAAGCTCTGGGTTTACCTACACCAAACAAATCACACCTGCTTAGCTCCACCCTGGACTTTAATACTGGCTGCAAGATTTCCAGTGGCTTAGCTCAAAATTGGTCTAGTCTTGGTAAGAACACTGATAGGAAATTGATTTAGAGACAATCATTTACTGTGATGTGATTTGCAGGTAAAATAACTCAATTTATTCTTTGATACACAACATAATTACAGCATCTATTTAACCACAGTTGACTGAAAAGCAGAGTGTGAATATGAGATAACGAGGAAGTAGGTAGTGCTGTTCATTTTGTCTTGGTCAGAGTGACC
>VXAB01012200.1:0-10000 GCA_013399175.1 Odontophorus gujanensis
GTCATTGAGGTCACAGATGCCAACGACTCCAGCACCAATGGCATCCTGAGGACCAGCGAGGTGGGTTGCACCCCCCGGGGCAGCCCCCGTGTGGATGAGGCTCCGGGCCCTTCCCCGTGGCCCAGGAGGGAGCTGGGCTCCGTCCCACAGGCAGCCACACCTTGGCACACTGCAGGAAGCAGGCAGGTCAAACGAGCACAGCTCGTCTGGGGTGAGACCCTAGGGGTTCAGCGCTGCTGTGCCACCCTAAAATCCATCCGGGCTAGGGTCCACCAGCCCCAGGGCTGCAGTGCTGCCGGAGCGTGGGTGCTGTAGAGGCACCTGGGAGCACTGCCCAGCACGGAGCCGCCTGCGCGGGCCGGCCCAGCCGGGGAGGAGCGTGCTGGGATAGCGGCACTCGGCACGGCAGCTCCGTGGGGAGGGCAGCGGGGCACGGGACGGCATCCCGAGCGGTGGCACCGGACGTGGGGAGCTGGCAGAGCACGATGGAGGTGAGGCAGGTAGGCCACCGGGTGCCCTCACGGGCTGTTGTGCCTCCAGCGCTCCCAGCTCAGCTGGCAGCGAGCACGGTGCTGGAAGCAAGCGCCCGTCCCACTCCGGCAGCCCCAGATTGGTGTCTTTCAGACATCCCACCCCACCCGGGGGGGGGGTCAGGTGCTTTGCTCTGACGCTGCCCCAGGCGGCCAGGGAGCACTTGCAGGGTTAATATGTGCTGCACGTGACACAGTGACACTGCAGATCAGTGCAGGCTGGGAAGGCACTGGGGACACGGCTGCTCCCAGGCAGCCAGCAGCACGAAGGCACGGGGCTGAGCAGGCAGCCCTCCTTCCCAGCAGGACACCCACACCACGGGTCAGGCAGCTGCTGGGCTGCAGTACAGCCCTGTGCCCCCCCCCCAGCTCTCCTCACAGTGTGGGAGGGGGGTGGGCGTCTCTCCTGCGGGCCCAGCACAGCAGTGGGGAGGGAGAAGTGGCAGGAGGGACCCAGCTACACAGACACCAGCTTGTGGTGTGTGGGGCATGCAAGTAAGGGCACCGCANGGGGGGGGCCCGGGGGGGGGGGGGGGGGGCCGCGGGGGGGGGGGGGGGGGGGGGTGCTCACCACCACCCCCACTTCCCTTCCCCAGTGACAAACCCTTGGAGGGGTGGCACAGCATGGTACTGGGGGAGAGGGATGGCAGTGCAGAGGCACACCCCAGCACTGCTCCCTTCCTGTGCTGCAGACTGGAGCCATGCTGACCACCCACGTGCTGAACACGGCCACGGGGCTGCCCGCTGCCGGCCTCGCCCTGCGCCTGGCACAGCTGCGGGAGCCAGGGGAGCAGTGGACAGAGCTGGCACAGAGGTGGGAGAGGCGGCAGCAGCAGCAAGCAGGCAGAGGAGGCTGCTGCCCACATCACCCACCCGCAGAGCTACGGAAGCAGACAGCCACAATCTGCTTCCTTCTGCTTTCAGAAGGACGGATGCAGACGGGCGCTGCTTGCCCCTCCTGGCCACGGGGCAGGCTGAGGCTGGCACCTACAAACTGCGCTTCGAGACGGCCGCATACTGGCAGGGCCTGGGGTACACCAGCTTCTACCCCTTCGTGGAGGTACCAAGAGGAAGAGCAGGGCTGTGGGGTGCTGCTAGGAGCCAGCTCTGGTCACAGCCGGAGCTGTGGGGGTGTGGGTGCTGTGTCCATGTTTGCAGGAGCTCACACTCCTCAGCTGCCTTCCTCCTGCTGTACTGCCAGCAGCGGATGCCCAGGCTCTAAGTAGAGGAGGGGGCTGCTTTTGGCTGTGATTTAACTCACCCACCACCTCCCTGCTCTGCCCTAGGTTGTCTTCACCATCACTGACCCAGCCCAGAAGCTGCACATCCCACTGCTGATCAGCCCCTACTCCTACACAACGTACCGGGGCAGTTAGGGCGAGGCACATCCTCCCTGCAGCTCCACAGGGCACTGAGGGGGGGAGGGGGAAGAACATGACTGTGATACCATTAAAGGATTCAAACAGCACCATCAGCCTCAAAAACTTCGCTTTCCTTCGGGTCGGATGCTGGGAGCACGAGGCAGGCACAGCCTTGCTCCCAGCCCCAGGAGCACCCTTAGGTGCTGCACGGTGTCACGTGGGCACTGCCACAAGTCCTGCAGGGCCCTGCCCCACTGCCTGCCCCACCACCGGGCTCTCCAGGGGCTTGAAGCCCAGGTTGTCCAGAGGGATCCCAAAGGACGTCAGCTTTGCCTTCATTGTCTGCAGCATGTCGTTGTGTGCCTGGAAGAGAAACGCTTCATGTTCTGGGCTGCCACCCTGAAACCTGGCCCCGCCCCTCCCTGCCAGGGCACGGGGTACCCTGCAGCCTCCTGAATGGTGGGGGCACCTCAACAGACCTTGTTTCACAGAGAAACAAGGGAATGGGGAAAACTGATGTCTGGGCCAGCATACCAGGGCACAACACAGAGGTCTGCGAGGCCTGGAGGGAAGGGTCCCACATCTGCTCCCCCAGCCCCAGGAACACAGCCCCTTCCTCACCTTGCAGGCTTGGGCCAGCTGGAACTGCAGGTCCTCAATGGTGGCGTTCTTGGAATTGAGCACATCCTGCAAGCAGAGACAGCTGTGTTAGACTTGGGTTGCTGGCACCAAGGGCACATCAGCCTGGGGCCACACTGCAGGCCAGAGCATGTGGCACAGCACACCAAGAGCACTTGGACACAGGCAGAGTCACCACCCTGGAGCCAGTGCTGCCAGGGACAGCCAGCCCCAGGCAGAGGCAAGGCACAGGGACCTCCCAAAGCATGAGCAGGAATGCCAGCAGAGCCCCACCATCAGCATCACCTGCCTCGCTGCAGGGGGGATGGATGGCAGCACCTGCTCCTGCAGCACCTCCCTGCCACCACAGCACTGGGGCAATGACAGGGAGAGTCTCCCCAGGATGACGCCAGTGGCTGGAGGCAGCTGAGCAAAGGAATTTGGGGACCCCAGCAGCTGTGGGAGAGCGCGACGCCTCGACGCCTTCCCAGGAATGTGTTCCCTAATCTGCTGCTGTGGCACCTGCTTTGTAGGTGACAAATTCACCATCTTGTCACACAGACTGAAAGCCTGGGGGTGCTGCTGGGTTCATCCCCAGAGCTCCCTGGCAAGGGGGAGCCCACGAGCATCACTGTCACCCACCACTGAGGGGACCAGGAATGGAGCAGTACAAGCAGGAGGACACCAGGGAAGCAGTGGCTGAGCTGAGCAGGGAACCTGCATCCCTTTTGTCTCAAGCTAATGTGAAGCAAATGCTGCTTCTCCAGTTACTGGTGCTGCATGCTCTAGGAATGTCGGTCTCTGAGCTGCCACACCGCACCAAGGCTCTCTGCATATGTATTTTTAGCATGCCAGACATTGCAGAGCTGCTGGGAACCTGTCTGTGCTGCCTCTGCAGCCAGCAAGGCCAGGAGAGGGGCACAGCTGAGGTTCACCAGCGGTGGCTCCCTGCACACAGAGTGCCCAGAGTGGTCGCTGAGACAGGCCCTGCAGGCAGCCCACTACTTGGCAGTGCATCCAGATGGCACATGGCACCTGTCAGCACAGGGACTGCTCAGCACTGCTCAGCCTGGGGCCATTCTCCTTGAAACAGACTCCACCTGAGAGATCAGTGCCAAACACCCACACACTCTCGAGGGAGAGCCGGAGTGCCCTGCGGCGCTGCGCAGTCATGGGTGTGCTGGGAACGACTGACACAACAGTCCCAGCCTGGCTCTCTTCGTGGTGCAGCCAACAGCAGAGCACACTGAGGCTCTTTCTACAGCGTTCTGGGGCTGGGGACTGGCCAGACAGGCAGGTACTCAACAGTGCAGGGAGGACAGAGAATGTTTCCTGCCTCATGGCCAGGCTCTGCCCTGATGCTGGCCACACTCACACCCCCAAGGTCTGTGTTTGCCCCAGAGCAGCTGCCAGAGCAGCCTCTGCCCCTCAAGAGGAGGAAAGGGCAGCTTCCACGGGGCCCTGCAGCAGTGCACAGTACCTCCAGCTTGTGAGAGACCGAGGAAAGAGCACTTGGGTCGAGGTTGGAGGCTGCGAAGACCTCGCTGAGCTCCACCTCCTTTTTCTCCAGGACATCCAGGAGCCCTTTCAGCTTGCGTTCCAGGAGCAGGCTCTTGAACCCAGCCTTCTGCTGCACCTCATTAATGGCTTTGGTGAACTTCTGGTAGAGCTCATCTCGCTCTGCCTGCACCTGCTCCAAAACACGGCACAGCTTCACACCATGCTCAGGAGCCCCTGGGACATCTCAGCTTGCTGCAAGCCTCCCCCCTTCCTGGGCTCCAAAGGGAGCAAATAGGCATTCACTGTCACCCTACAGCAGCAGACACCATACTTCACTCCACCTGGCCCTGAGTCCGTGCTCCTTTGTGCTCTGCCCCAAGGCACTGTTTCAGACCACAGAGGGGCCCCAGCATGCAGGGGTCTCCCCTCCCCTCCTTGCAGCTGGCACAAGTCCCTGGCTTACAGCTAGTTAATAAGTGTCCTAATTAGAATCTCTCTTCCAAAGCGTATTTCTGTCTGCACTGAATATGTTGCTGCCTTAATGATGGATTGTTAACGAGGCCTCAGATCAGTGTTCATATTCCCGGGGATTTCTACGAATTGCAAATGAGCTCTGTTCTGCCTCAGTAAATTTATCTGGGTTAGCTGCAAGGGAGAGGCTCAGACTGGGAGAACTCAGTCAACAGAACACACCTTGAAGAGGCTGCACGACAAGCAAGGTAGTGACATCCACAGGCTGGCAAAATGAGGGAAAGACTGTCCTTGTCTCTCCCTGCTGTAGCACACAGCTCCACTCCTGACCCAGTGCCACAGCCTCCCACCAGCAGGCCAGGAGGGGAGCATCAGCACACGCATGACTGCTCAGTGAAGTACAAGGCTGAGCCTGTCTGCTGAGCATGGGAGACGCCAAAACTGTGATAAGCTTTGTTGGAAGCAGCAGCTAACGCGCAGCTCTGGATTAGAGATTTGGAAAGCTTTCAGCTCAGCACAGCACAGGCAGCCTCTGCTAAGTCCTGGTGCCTAAACCTCTGCATGGGGACCGGGTTTGGAGAGGGAAACAGGATGGCCAGACCCACCTGCAGTTCTCACCTTACTGAACCGCTGCTCCAGCACTTCATGTTCCCATTGAAGGTCTTTCAGTTCCTTCTGGGTGACTTTCAGATGGGCTTTTGCATTCTGCAAGTAGGAAGCAACAGTCAGGAGAGCATGTACTTCCCTGGGGGATGAGTGTTCTGTGTTCTGGCAAGGGGGAGAGCGACCAGCAGAAGCCAAGGGGTTGAGAAAACACAAGCTACAGCCACACCAACACCCTTCCCTCCCTGCAGCAGGGGCTGCTCTTCATTCTTGCTGCCAGAGTCCTGGAGTCCCACCTGAGATCTTACACACACCCAACTAAGCTGAATTGGACTCGAGGGCATTGGCTCGGCAGCCCGGCCAAGAGCTCTCAGCCGAGCAGCAGAGGTCACTGCTGAGCGATGCCAGGAAACAGCCGCGGTGACTCAGAGGAGGATAGAAAAGGACTCAGCAGGGCTGGCAACTCACCAGCAGAGCCTCCTTGTCCTTATTGTAGTGGACCAACTTCTTCTGCAGCTCCAACACCTGCTCCTGGGCCTGCTGCAGGGGCTCCTTCAGTTGCTTGTTCTGGAGCAGGACATCTGCCTTCTCCTTTTCCAAGCGAGTCTCTTTCTTCTTCATCTCTTCCATCTGCTCCTGTTCTTAGGAACACAAGAGCTAGCTCCTTGAGGCAGGGTCTCCTCAGCTCCTCACAGCTTCCCAGGTCAGGACACCCTCCCAGTGCTAGCCCAGCAAGTCGCATCTCCCTGTGCACAAGAACTTTGCTCGTGTAACGATGTACAGCTCCCAGGAAAACAGTAATGCCAGTACTTCCACCAGGGAACCGTCCAGATCTGGGACAAGTTACTGGACCAGTTCCCTGGTGACACTACATGACAGGGCTGCAGCAGTGGGGTCAGAGAGCAGGCAGGCAGTACCTTCAGCAAGCTGATAAGTGCCAGGTTTTGGAAGGTGACATCGCTGTGGTAGTTCTTGAAGTCAAGGAAGGCCTTCTCATGGTTCTTCATCAGCTCGTTGATATGACTGTTCTTCCTCTCCTCAACTTCATGGATCTCAGTCTTCCGGCGCAAGTCGAGCTCATCCCGCAGCGCTTGCATCTTCTTGCTGTACTTGGCCTCCATCTCTGGGGAAGCACACAGGGGGCTGAGTGAGACCCTCCCACAGAACCTGTGCCTATGCACCTGGGCTCTGCTAGCAAGCACCAGTCCTGCACGTCCCACTGCAGCATCGTTTGAGGACAAGATGCTCATTAACAGCCCCACAGCAGCTGCCACCAGCACACGGAACAGTTACGCTGGGACCACGGAGAGCAGAGCCCAGAAATAGCATCCTGGAAACAGGGCATGGAAATGCTCCAAGGCAGCCCGTGAGAACCTGATGCATCCCCTGAGGAGGGCACTGGAGCCAGGACTTAGATCTGCAAGGACTCCTCCAGCAACACAGCCAGGCAGCTGTGCTCAGCAGTACGCGCTGGCAGCAGCGAGAGCCCTGCCTCCACCCAGCAGCTCACACAACAGACACCCATTCAGGCTCCATTTTCACAGCACATTCAAGCCAGGCTGAGAGTTCAGCTTGGACAGCACTGTTAGCCATGCACCCAGCAGCTGTGAGCACAGAGGGCAAGAATTGGGGCAGGGTCGGGGGAGAAAGTGGCCTCTTTCTTCTCCAGGGAGGGTAACAGTACAGAGGAGCTGCAAGGAGTATTCCTCAGCACACAGACATGGGCTTTGAGCACATCCTGACCTTTCACTTGTCTCTCGAAGTCACTGCACAGCCGTGTGATCTCCTCCTCTTGTTTCTGTTAGGGAAGGAGGCAGACAACTCAATCCTGAGGTCACTGCATCACTACACAGTGCAGGCTAGGGGCTCTCACTCTCCAGTCCCTGACCTTCACACAGGCCACGCCCAGCCACAGGGCAGGAGTCCAGCAGGCAGGTGCTGCCCCAGCAAGCAGATAAAACTCATGGTCAGCCACATCCCGTGGGAGCCTTTCCTGCTCCCTGGGAAAGGCTGCCACCACAGCGTGAACCTATTATCTGAGCCAGCAGTGCTGTATTAGGATCTCCAGCTGTCCTTGTGGCTTTGAGTCATGTGGCTGACTCCTTCCTGCAGGAAGGTTTTCACAGAAGTTGCCTCAGGAACCCATCCCCTCTGTTCCTGTGCACCTTTCAGTGCTTCTGAAGTACATCTGACACTGATATCTGTGGGTTTCCCATTCCCACCCTGCCAAGACAGCAGAGGACGCAGTCTCCTGCTTGCACACCAGGGACCCACCACTTCCCTCTGCAGCACTGGCAGTCTGTGTGCAGATCCAGCCCCTGCCACCCTGCCAGACACCTACCAGGCGCAGGTTTTTCACCACCACCTCATTGGCCAGCTCTTGCTCCTTCAGCTCCACTTTCAAGGAAAGCATGTCTTTGCGCAGCTCTGTCTCTTGAGCCCAGTGATCCTTCTGGGCCTGTTTCATGGACAGGGTGCCTGCTACTTTCAGCCCGGTGAGGTTTTCCTGGTGTTCATACAACAAGTGCTTGACCTTCTGTTTGTAAACCTGAAAACAAGCCAGAGACCAAGTGAGAGGCACCAGCAGGAGCCAGCAGGAAAACACCTGAAGATGGGACAGGACTGAGATGCTCCTGGCTCGTATGCAGCCCAGCTTCTCACCCTCTGTCCCCTTCCCTCACCTCCTCAGACCTGCTGTCTCTCTCCCAGGGCATGAGAGAAAGAGAAGGCCCACACACCTCACCCTCCCACCTTGATCTCCACTTGATGCCGCTCCTCTGCCTCTTCCATCTCCCGGTCCTTGTGACGCAGCTCTGCTTTCTTCTCCTCCAGCTGCCGTCGGGTGACCTCCCAGAAGGTGTGAATCTTGTCACGCTCCAGCTGGAAGTAGTTGCGCTCCTCCCGTTCCCGGTCCAGCTCCTTCCGGAGCCGTGTAACGTGCTCCTGCAGCTGCAAAGCAGAGAGGAAAGGAGAAGTAAGGGGAGAAGGGACAGACAGCTCTCTTGAAAAGCACACCCTGGAGATACAAATGGTGATCTCTGTTGCAAGTCTGCAGGACACGGTAGCCTTTATTGGGACAGAAAACGGACAACAGAAGGAGGGGAGTGCTCGGGACTTGACAAATGACCCCTGAAAAGGAGTGGGATCTCTTCCTGTCATAAGCAGACAGGGCTCAGGCACTCCGTCTCACATTCTCAGACGCTAAATAATGCTGAGAGATGCAAGATCTTATCTGCAGAGCAAGGTGTCCCAGAACAGTGCCATCTCCTCCTCCTATGTTCATAAGACATCCAGGGCAGCAGGCCCATGCTGGGCAGCTACAGCCTCTTCCTGCCCTCACTGTCCCTGAGAGAGCTTCCCACCCCCAAAACAGCACGATTTGGGATGTGCTGAGAGTTCAGTGGGTTGCAAAGCACAGAGCTTTGTAGTCTGAGAGATCAGAGGGTTGAGCTTCAGCGCAAATAGCCTGCAGAGAAGAGACTGCTCATACCAGAAAGGCAAAGGAGCTCCAGTTACATGGGAGAACAGCCAGACAGAGGGATAAAATACAGAGAAACACAGATTCTAGTAGAATTGGTCAGCTTACTTTCTACAGGAACCACCACAAAACATAAAGCACTTCTCAAATAATATTCTCACCAGAGGTACCTTTTCCAGAACATTTCCACACCTAGCAGGAGACCAGCACAAGAGAACAGGATGCCAGTGTTATGTGGTGAGGGGAAACAAATGAGGGCATGAGGCAGGAGAGCAGAGTGACACAGGACAGCAGAAGCAAGGACAGGATGAGGTGGCCGCTCTGTCCAGGAAAAGAGCTGAGCACTCTTTGTGGGGCCACATACCCAGCCCCGATGTCAGGAATGAAATCAACACCGTCTGCTGTCCTCCACAGCCTGCTGCCACCTGTCATCCCTGGGGCCTAGGCCAGGCACCACGGCGCAAGGGAAGCACTCACCTGCTCCTTGCTCATCTCTGCCGGGGACACAGCGTCCACCACTGCCGGGGCTTTGCCTACTTTCCCCTTTTTTCCAGCTTGCTTTTTGGGTGCCTGTAGAAAGAAAGGAAAACACGTGAGTTGTGAGCACCTGAGTGGAAGCTGTGCTGCACAGTGCCCATAGGCCGACCACACAGCGTACCTGCTGCCACGGCGGGGTGAAGGGGGTGCCATGCTCTGCCCAGAACCAGGACCCCTCCCCAGGGCACACCCCACAGGGGGAAGGCCCAGGCACAGCACAGCCAACGCTTCCCGCAGCACCGAAGCGCAGGTTCTCCCAGGCTCGGGCATCGCTCCCATTGCCCCGCCCGGGCCAGCCCTGGTTCTCAGAGCCCCCACGCCCGGTTCCGTGCCCCCCCTGGCCGCCAGGCTCAATCCCGGAGCCCCCGCGGCCCTACCAGGCCCGGCCCCTCACCATGGCGGCGGCGGCCGCTCCGCGGTCTCCCAGGCAACGCTCAGGTAGATCTCGCGAGAGTTGAGAGGCGAGCGGACACGCCCCCTAGCAACGCGGGGCCCGGCCTTAGCAACGAGCGGCGGGGCCTGCTCCGGCCCGGCCTTCCTCCGAGCCTGGCGCGCCGGGCGGGTCCGCAGCCCCGCAGCCCCGCAGCCCCGCTCCGTCGCCTGTCGGTCCCTGCTGTCCCGCGTTACCCCCACCGGGGGCTCTCGAGGGGCCGCAGCGCCGGCGAGGCCTGCCCCAGGCTGTGGCGGCAGCAGTAGGCCCCTCACACCGCGGGGCCCCTCTGCGTCCCGCGGCCCTGATGCATCCCCAGACCGCCGTCTGCGGGCTTCCCCGCACCTCGGCACCTATCTGCACCGCCGGCTCTGCCCGCGCCGCGGCCCCCTCCGCACCCCCGGTACCTCCCACCCCGCTGAGCATCCCTTGAGCCCCCCCAGCTCCGGCCTCCGCCCCCAGCCCGCCCCCG
>VXAB01012202.1:0-22525 GCA_013399175.1 Odontophorus gujanensis
GAAGTTCTCCTAATGGCTTTAGTCCTATACTGATTATTTAAAACACAAAATACCCCCCACACAAAAGCTGATTTCACCCAGATGCAATACACTTCTGAAGTCACACTGGAGTCATAAAAAGGAATTGTGATTCACAAAGGAATTGCTTGGACTCTGATACAGCAGTTTCAGGAAAAAAGAAAAGCCTTGACTATTCATATGCTTCTGAATTTTTATTAGAATTCTTTTTTTTCCTATGAGCTCTTAAAAAAACATTTGTCTGATTTCTTCATTCTCCCTCAAAGATGGATTGAGATCCTGAACAGACATGAAAAAGAAAGAAATGTTACTATTCTGAACTTTGTGAAAAGACAAAACTTGTCAGTATGATTAATTACTGAATAAACTGTGATTAAAACAAGGTAACACAATTTCACTGTCATACAGTTCACTGTTAAAGAAAACTAACTCATAGCTTGTATATGTATATGTAATAAAACTAATTGCTCCAAGCTCAAAGAACTGCTCCATGTCTTTCCTTTAAGTCCTTCAGTAAGATGCTGCTGAAATAAGTGGTTTGTTTTTACAAAAGCGACGTGACTTCCGTTGAACACTCCTTCCAGTAAAACCTTCTAACAAGCATACCTGAGTAGGCTCTTGTATCTACTGGATGCATTTTATTTCTTATACAAAACAAAAAGATCAACTAAGCTAAAACAAAACGAAACTAGTAATAACAAAACATGCAGTTTACTTCACTTACTTTGCAAGGACAAAAACTTCCTTTCATTATCCAAAAAACAACACTGGGTTATTTCTCCTCACAGGTACTGTTGTCGTTTTAATTTGCAAAACATTAAATCTTGTGGAAAACAACACATTTTTCACATTCCCTCTGAAGCTACTAGGAAAACACAATATAGATATAACGAGCATGCTCAAAGAACAGAATTTTGTGATTGACTTAGCATTCCTAGAGAGATAGTGATATACCTTTTTATTAGTTTAGAGTGGGACTTACCCTCTTAATATACTTGAGGGCTTTTCTGTCATTTTTTTACTTTTGTGTTCCATTTGGCCTCAAATCATACCAGTGATGAGGAAAATGCACAGCACAAAAAAAATAGTGGGAGCCAAGTGTTGCAGACATACTTGTGGTTAAGAAAGGAAGTAGCTAAGCTGAACATTTATCTGATAAATGTCCATAATTAACTTGACAGAACTAAAAAGACTTTCTCAAGATGGATGCTTTTCTTTTCTTTTTCTTCCACAAAAGAATTACTCACAGAAATAGATCAGAGCAGAAAACAACACTAAGAAAAAGAGAAGTCCTTGAACAGAAGTGACTAGGCAGTAGTTCAAAAATAAATTGATTTTCAAAGTTACATCTGAAGAGCTGATACAGCAAATTACACAGTAAACCCAGAACTCAGTTTTGAAAGGAGGTTTGTTTCAGAAATTAAGAAAAACATAAAACATTAAAGCCATCTTCACTCTGAACTCCTATCATCTTTGAATTTATTTTTATATTGCCTTACAATTAAGGCATCGTGACAGTTTGCTTCCCCACTTCCCCAATCCTTCTCCCATCCCATAACCCTGCTCAAGTGATAACCTCTGGTAGCAGCTCCGATGGATGCATGCGGTCACAACAGCTGGCTCAAGAAGGACTCGGGGGAGATGGGAAACAACACAGTAGCCAAGGGATAATTCAGCATACAATAGAACATGCTGCTATTTCTCCTTGAGTGTAACCCCTCATTCATTCCGCAACAGACACTCATTACTGTTTAGCACATCATATAATTTATATAATTCTCTACACAGCATTAGTTAATTCAATAACTTTATACAGATCCAGTAACAGAAGCCACGTCCTCTTCTGCTTACTGTCAAGTACAAAGCAGCTTATATAGACTTGAGAAAAATAAAGAGCTACACACCACAGTTGGAGCATACCATGTTTTGTGCCTGACTAAAGGTTACAGTAGTGGCTTTTTGATATTTCAAGACAAATAAACATGATACCACATAACAAACAGTTGTGCAAACTCTGGTCTGGAGGAGGACATAACTACCTCCTTTTTCCAGAACTACTTTTCCCTGCTTTACTGCTACTACCACCAGACTTGCTGGAAGATTTTGAAGAAAACAGTCTTGTCATGAATTCGGAGACATCTGGCAGCTCGTGGTTCGAATTCAGCATGTTCATTGACTGCTCCATTTCCTGCATGAAAAGATAACATAAAAACTCTTAACTATCAATTAATAAAGCATTCAAACATACCATGAACATGTAAAAAAGTTCTCAAACACTGCTCTACAACTTACAGCCTTCCAAAGTATGCATTGCTATGTATTTTTATGCAACTGCAGCCAAATGCCCAGCTACACACAGAAACAAAAAACCCCAAAACTAAAAGCACCAACATACAGAAAAAGTAACCATGTCTTAAGCAGCTTTACAGGGCAAACAACTACTCACATAAAAATTATTTTTCCCAAGAAAAATAATGCCCTTAAAATACTTATTTTCAGCATTACTTGCTTCCATTTTAAAACAAAATATTTGATTAGATTTTCAGATTCATATTCTCATAGATTTTGCATAATTTCATGTTTTCATGTTTTGCTGTCCCAATTTAGTACTGCTCATGCCAAAAATAACACATTTTTGAAGGGATTGTGTGTTTTTATTGCACTAATTCATAACATCAAGCCATTATTGTAAAACAGCTAAGTTCTCTTCCTTCTTTCATGAGATCATATGTCTAGCTAAGCTTAATGTAATTTCTGTGTTTAGCAAACTGGCTCTATGAGGAGCTATGGTACCTTTGTTACTATTATATTTATTCTACATCTATACTTAATAATTCTGCTTGCTGTTGAAGTATTAAATTATTAACTTCTTATATAAACTAGTATTGTGCTGATCCCATAAAGAAAAAAACAAGCTAGCTCAAAAAATATAGTATAAGCTCCCTACCAAACACAAACAAAATGAAGACAGGCATATGCTTCAGGATTTAATAAACAATGCCATTACAACTGAACTGTGAAAAACTACTTTCTCTCATTCTTCGAAGGTAATTTAGATTATAAGCAAGATTCTTTCAATTGCAGTTTCTCCTTAACAAGTCATATCAGTCAGCTAAACCAACTAAATTACAAAATGGAACTTAACCAATGGAACTTCTCATTGTTTATCATCAGAATATCCTGACTGCATACAATGTCAAATTGGCTCAAAAAAAAATAGGAATACATTTTTAATAATTCTATTTCCGAAGCTTAGCTTGGTTTGAAGGACATGTCACAGGTATGCAGCATATATACATTTTAAAATCAGAATTAAAGCCATATAGCTCCGGTATTTTTAAAATAAGCATTATTTTGTTTAAAAAAAAAAAAAAAAGAAAAAAAAAAAAAAAAAAACTTCAGACACCTATAAAGCACTACTGAAGACAGTGGTCATTTAGAGTTTATGCTAACCAAACCCTGAAAAAGCAGCCACCCAGGACAGACAAGGAATACTTCTAAGAAAAAGAAGATTTAGCAAACACCTTGAATCTCCATTTTGTCCTAGCCTTCTGCTATTCGGCATTTGGCATGGTGAAAGGACAATAAATCAGATAATTTAATGACTACAGTGAGATTCTGAATCATACATGCTACTGTAACATCTCGACAGTCTTGTAAGCTTCATGGTTTTAGTTAATAGATAAGAGAAATCCGTATCTTACTCTTCATAACACAATTGACATTAAACAGCATCTGAGAATGACATGCTAGATTACAACTGTGCAAAAATACACTGAAAATTTTTTACACTAAAAATAACCTTCAAAAAATTACATTTATCATTCTGAAGATATTTTGGAAAACGTAACTCAAATGCATTCAAAACAATTTAATTCTGTGTCATGCCATTTAGCAGCAAACTCACTAGTCTAAAATAATAGAATTCATTACTTTAACAGCATCATAAATTAATTGCATAAATTATGCAATTAGACATCCTTTATAGTCCAGTTTTAGCTATCACTTCTCTGTACCTTAAAATGTCATTACATTTGTTCTCTGTATCTCCAAACCTTTGAACCTCCTTACCCGTCTCATATCAGGATCACTGGTGTTGACAACTTTAGGCAAAAGCACAAATATCAGCAATGGAAGAACCATCATCACAACCTATTACACACACACACAAAAAAAAAAACAACACAAAAACAGCAAGTATTTATTCAGCTTGTGCGCTGCTAGGATATTTTTATACACCCTAACATCAAGATTTTAATTAAAATGCCAAGTTCTAGAACAATTGCTTTCTAACTCAGTAACCCTGTACCAGAAATCTGACTGTCAAGACAGAAACCAGAAGTTCCACATAACAGATTTCAAACTTGGACCATTTAAGTAAATGTTGATCTTTTAACTGTTACAATTACAATCTTGCCATGTGTTCCTCTCTACCCTAGAAGAACACCATGTTGTCAAAGGAACCAGGCTACAGATTGTTTTTAGACAAAATACATTTAAAAGAACTGCTATGCAGGGAAGAAAGTATAATTAAAAGAAAAAAAAAGACAAAAAAACCCTACCAAACCAACACCACAAACCAAGCATCTCAGAAAAACAAACAGTGCACATCTTCTGTCAATTATATTTGGAACCTTAGCATACTTTTCATCTTTGTGTGCTGCTTGTACATACCATAGGGTTCATGAGGAAGTCTGTCCATCCCCAAGATTCTCTCTTTATAAAGTATGAAGGAGGTCCGGAAGATTTCATCTGGAGTGGGTACGGCAGCCTGACAACTTCTGAGGTTTTGATGTAATTCACATATCTTGCTCTAAAGAACAAAACATAAACAATTGAAAACACAATCTTTAATAAAAATTAATCATTATTAAATAAACCATTCAAGGTTTTAAAGACAGACTACAAATGAAGCCATCTGGTGGGCAATGTCACATACGCTTCATTTCTCAGAAGCTTATTTCTCTCAGTAGAATTCATACTTTATTTGATCAAATAACATTGATTTCCATACTAATTTGACTTGTGTAGACTTTATCTCAAGATAGCTGCAGGAGTAAACAGCAAAAGCAAACAAACAGAATCCTTTTTTAACTCACCACTTATTTTTGGGCTATA
Source organism: Odontophorus gujanensis (assembly GCA_013399175.1). Classification (NCBI taxonomy): domain Eukaryota; kingdom Metazoa; phylum Chordata; class Aves; order Galliformes; family Odontophoridae; genus Odontophorus; species Odontophorus gujanensis. The sequence goes on from VXAB01012202.1 coordinate 5,137, forward strand.
AGTATGAAAAGAAAGAAAAACTGTGGTTTGGATTTTAGGAAACGTACTCCAGACGCAGCATGAAAGGAAGCTGGAATATGCAGTCTGAAATGGAAGCAATGGATCTATGGTACTGTTTACACTACTTTTGATATTGTGCTGTCAGGCACACTTAGCAGATGAGTACAGAAGCAAATCTGGAAAAGCTCACCTCATTTTGCCCTTTGAAGTTATGTCGACTCTAACAGGCTCAAATTTATGAGCAGGAGATATAACTTCTACTACGTAAGATCCTGAAGGTACATCATGAACCACAAAGCTTCCATCTGTCCTGAGGAAAAAAAACAAAACAAAACATTTTATTGCACTTCAACATACTCCAATGCAATGGAGGGTATTGGTTCTATTTCCCCTAAAGAAGAAACTGTATCAGTTTCTATTATAAATCTTTATATGATAATAACGACCAAAAAGAAAATTAAGATTACTCATAAACATTTGTCACAATACAAGCAGAAATGGCCAACTGAGGTAAAGATTTCATATTACAGAATGGCTTGTTAAGCCATTGTTTTGCTGGAGGAATACTTTAAAAGCCTAAGTAATATTTGAAATGGTTAGACTTCTTGTGTTCAAATGACACCATGAAATTTACTTTGCTTCAGTAGTTTCGCTGAAATTCAAAAAAATAAAATAAAATGATATCCTACATAGTGTGGGTAGACATTAAATACGACTTACAAAGCACAAAAATTGCATTTTCTGCCCTTACTGCAAAACAGATAATTTCACTTTTAATTGCTTCTTTTAGAACTAGCCCACGCTAGAAAGCTCTGTCACAACAACAAGGAAACTAAATGCTCTGAATATGAACATAGAAGTGATTTTTAGACAGATTATTTTTATTTTAAAGTAACTTACTTCAATGTTCAGTGAAAATAATTGAGAAAGGATACTTGAAAGATTCAGCACAAGTTGTCATTGAATTAAAGTACAGAAGCACGTAGGTTTCTTCCTACAAGCTTCCAGAAGCTTCCAAGAAGGAAAACTTTCGTGTCCCCTGCCTGAAATTAATATAAAATATACTCCTTCTAAAAATAATACTCAAAGTTAAGACCAAGTAAGTTCTTCAGAGGGAAAGTAAGTAATAAATTTCAACACATTTGAAACTCACATCAGCAAAACAAATAAATGAACCTTCTTAGAAGTGATTTCTGTCTTCATATCAGCTCTCTATGAAAATTCTACATCACTTGAGGGTTCTCCCACAACCAAGAAAAACAGTAATGTGTAGGCAGATTTCTCTAGTTATGTGATGGTTTGAACCCCTAAAAAAAATTTCTGAGATTATCCTACTTCGCAGCCACATTAAGGACTTCTCCCTGGGAATTCCATTTCAATTTACCCATTCTAAACAGTAGTCTTTTGATGAAATTTGATTAGTTTTTCAAAACACTCATTTGACAAGGAAAAATCTGATTTCATACATCAACACCATTCTCAAGGAATAAAGAAGCTGAACGTTTACCTCATGGGAGAAACCCATCAGATTTATAAAAATGCTTGTAATAAAGAATTGCTCTTTAAATATTAAGCAGCAAGTCTGCTACGTCAAATACTTATTTCCCTCTTATTGGTAACTGAAATGACCTTCATTTAATAAATAATCTCAACTTGCCTGAGAAATGGTGACAAATATATCTTCAGATAACCCAAACATATTCAACCCTATCAGTGAAAGGGAAGGATTCTTCTACTCAGCTTCAAATACTGCCATTAAGAAACTGCTTTCCTGCCACACAGGTCTTAGCAGCAGAGTACTACTCCCAATTTTCTTTTTGCAAGTGAACAAAAGACTACACAGACCATCAGAGCTTTTTAGCTGAAACCTATCGCGCTTAAGGTGACACAGTACACACACCGGTGTTTATCAGCTGAGGCAGTTCACGTGTGCTACTCATTTCTTGACTTCGCTCTATCACTGCTTAAGCCTATCCCTAAACGTACGAAACCACGCTGTTACAAGCGTTTCGTGCTTTCAGCCGCTCCCATTTCCTCGCGTTTCAGACACCTCCACCTCCCATCAGGTACCCGCAGATCCTCAGCAGACCGGAGCACGCCCACTCCGATCCGAGCCCGGGGTCCCCCCCGCGGGATCTCGCGATACACAGCGAGACGCGCGCGCGACTCAAGACCCCGCGGTCGCCGCCATCTTGCGGCCGGTACCGCAGCAGGCCGGGGTGCGGGGAGAGCGGGCCGCCCGCGGCGCTGAGGGATCCCCCGGCAGGCCCAGCCCTCGCTCACTTCAGGAAACCGACGTGTTCCTCCCCGTCCACGAGCACCCGAGCCCCCGCGATCCAGTCCTGGGGCTTCACCCCGGGCACCACGGCCCGGCCCTCGATCTTAAACCGCTCCCCGGAGCCCGCGCCGCCCGGCGGCTCCGCCGTCCCGGCCGCCTCCGAGCCCGCGGCACCGGGAGCCAGCGACGACGCCGAAAGGCACAGCAGCAGCACCAGCGACGCGACGCCGCCCCGCGCCGACATCGTCGCGATTATCACGGCCGCAAGAGAAGCAGAGCCGGCAGCACGGCGGTAAGCTCTCTGCGCGTGCGCGACGGGCTGCGACAAAATGCTTCCGCCTAGGAGAGTGGGGCGCTAATATGCTGCGTCATGCGGCTGAGCCAATGGGGGCGAGCGCGTGGGGCGGAAGAGCGCCGCTCCCCGCCGCTGGGAGGCGCTGTGCTGACGTGAGGCCGCTTCACAGCGCCGCGGGTTGCGGCTGCGCGGCGTGGGGGGCTGCGGCGTGGGGAAGTACAAACATAGCTGCCGCTCGCTCTGCACGGGTACGGTGCTGTCATAGCTGCCCTGCCTCGTTCCCCCTGCGCGCAGTATGCTCTGCCACGGCACGTGGACCCACTGCCGCATGCACCTGCCTCCTCACCTGTTGTTTAACATCAGAGTTAATTACTACGCATTAGAAATACTAATTATTAAAGCGTACTTGGAGATTAATAACATTGCCTTAGCCCTCAGCTGATGCTAAATGAAAACGTTTTACTATGCCAGATGTGATTCTGAAATCATATGTCACTCCCTGACAGCAAAATAACGTGAATGATCTCTCCATTACTGTTCTTGAGCTGTACTTTTCTATTTTGGATAGCCAGGATGAATGAGGTTCTTCTGTCAAATGAAGTCACAGAAATTGAAAAACCGGCACTTTTGGAGGTGGAAACCTAAGTGTTCTATAAATGACCAGTGTTAGAAAATAGCTTTTCTAAATTGCATGAGTTTGCAGTCACTTTTTTTTTCACTTTGTTGATGAAACAGATAGTTAAGATCACCAAACAGCAGGGTTTATGTTGAAGGAAGCCAGAATGCTAGTTCCAGTATGACACCAGCAGAAGATGGCATTTCATACTGGCATTCCATATTACTCGTTTTATATAGAGTTACTGGAGAAGTGCTACCTAAATAACCTTAAGGAGCTGTATTGGGATGCTCTTATACCATGTTGTGATCCTGTCCCCCAGTTTTAAGGAGTTCATCAACCATAGATTTGTAAGTTTCAAATAGAAAGACCAAGAACATTTATTTTTATAATACAGACAGAACAGTTAATTAAGTTTAATGGCTGGTGAACCCAAATAAAAGAAAACCACATTCGTTCTTTTTGTGCTCTCTACCTAATCCAAGAAGCTTCTCAACATGCTATCAAGCTAACAGACTGACACATTTGTTAGCCTCTTCTCTGTTGTCCTACCCCCATGCAGAAACTCTCCCCAAGCCCAGATTTCAGATACATCTTTGTTTTTATACCTGCAGAATTTCTAATAGCTGTATGGGCACGAAACTTTTATACTGGTAGGTAGCCTCTCTGCTCACACCGTGGAACTTCTTTGCATATTAGCTGCACTTCACACAGATGCCTTAGTTACCATATTTGGAAGTGTTCAAAATTGGGAAGATAATTTGTTTGGTGGATTGGTGCCTTTTTCATTAAAGTTAGCTATAACAGCATCTTATTTGAGTGGATTACACAATGATAATTTTAAGCTTCGATATCATGGTGTTGCTTTAACTTTCTAGGTAAAAAGAACCAACTCCCAAGAAAGTAGTACAAATAAAATAAATGAAAATGCTCAGGTACACACTTAACAAAGCCTACAACTACTGTTTATTTTAGTGTTTTATCTGGAAGATTCTTTCTTTCTGGGAGAATTTTCACTATTAGCCAGGTTCTGTCTATAGCTTGATGTCAGGGGGATGCCTGATCAGAAAACAGATGAAACTGCCAAGCAACAGCTTCAGTTTGAAGCAACAAAACCATTTCATCAGCTTTCTCAACGTGCAATCAAGAGTGACTTCCATGTTTGAGAGCTGCCTTCTCATTGATGGATTCACTTGACTAACACCTATGTAGAAACTGGCAAATTCCTGATAAGTTCTGCCCTACTCATAAGCACATTCTCACTTCTGTCTGATTGGGCTCATTCAACCAGCTGTCATTGTTTGTACAAACCTGTCAGCCAGATGGATGACTCCCTAATGGGCTGAGCAGAATGGAGGTCTAGACTAATGTAGTACCATCACACTGATAATACTGAAATCTGTATCCCCAGGTTCTTGTCACTTCTGATTTCATGTACAAATAAAAAAACAAAAACAGATGCATTAAATCCCTCTGAAGTCCCTGAGTGTATCACAGTGCACAAGCATCACAACTGTTTGCAAAGAATCAAGTATTCTGCGATGCTGGTGAACAGAAGAAGCAACAGATTTTCTTCATCCAAGAGGAAAATGATTTTATACTTAGAACTTTCTTTTATGCTGAATAGCAAAATTCACTATATACAAGTTTGTTTGCAGTTTAGGACTAGCAAAGCATTTTCATATGCTTCAGTGCATCTTTAAACATTTCCGTGCAAATGTTCTGAATGCTTTTCTTTCTATGAAGCTGATAACACTTTGGCTAGCATTTAATTTGCTTTTGCAAATGAACAAGATGCTGTAATTGATGTTGGCTTACTTTAATACACCGGATGTCCACTGGACCACAGCCAGCCGCAGCCCAGAACCCATTTCCTGTGTGATTCAGCCACATGCAGAGCTGTTGGCTGTCAGCAAACAAGAAGGGAGCACCTGTGGCCATCTTGCCATAGTCTCACAATGTCCTCTGAGTCAGTCCCCCAGCTGCTGTGCAGGTATTGAGGCCATGGTCAGTATACCAGATAAACAGTGCCATTTCACAAATGCTCTATAGAATCAAGAACATGGACATGAGTGATCTGAAAACAGTAAGAAGCTGAAGTGCATCAGAATACCTGTACCTTCATCAGTTATACTGACTTTCACAAATAAAACTTGGTATTATTTTGAACAAAGAAGAAAAACAAAAGCATCACAAACCAAGCATCGGAGGAATTGTGCCTGTGGAAGCAATTAGCACCAGGCCCAGAAGAAGGCCACAGCCAGCTAATGCAGTCACTGAGCCCTCTCCTTCACGATTAGCTCTACTGTAAATAAACACAGAAATACCAAAAATTGTGTAGCATATTTCCAAAAGATTTGCTCTTTTTAAAAAATTCCTATGTAAAGTGGGATCACTCTGCCATCTACTGGCAATTTACAGAGCTACACCAGAAACATTTAGCAGGAGTACATTTGCAACAGCATTCATGCTGTCCTGAACGTACAACCCCCTGAGAAGGTCCTACTTCTGACTTCCAGAATTTCTTCGGCTCTTCTGGTAATAGGTATCCGAAAGTACAAACATGGTAGTAATACTTATATGCACTCTTCATAATGCTGATATTGAGATTGATCACCAGATGATAACCCACTTTATCTGGTTGCAATTGGTTGAACTCAAGACTTCATTCCATGGAGGGAGAAATTTAATTAGTTTAAGTATGAGGAAAAGGCTTTGAACCCTGGTGTTTTTTTTTTTTATTTTTTTTTGGTAGGAAAAGGAACATAATTTTCCTGCTGTAAAAAGTCCCACACCCTCTCTTGCAGGCAGAACAAATATGGGCGTAACATGATGGTAACATGGAAATTGTTTTCATAGTGCTTTGAAGTGCTCATCTCCTGTTTACTACAAAATGTACCCCATATCTCTTTTAAGGAGAATTTGTGCACAAACTGCAAACAGTGCATCTTAAAACTACAGCATCCGCTAAGCTGTCTATAATAGAAGCAGCAGCTTGGCATGGAGCAGTGCACAGGCTCAGATCCCTGAGCTCTGGCTTGTATGGATGCCACCTATGATCATTTACCTACTGTTCTAGTGGCACATTCCTGGGACATATGGTTTCAGTAAATAAATAAATAAATGTAAAATCCTTGCTTCTTGGAATGTACTTTAAATGCCATGTTTCCTCCCCCTCCCCCTCCCTCACTATTGGGATTCTACTTATATAATGCCACAAGGCAGCCACTCCATAATGCAGCATTACCCTTGCAGAATCATACCTGATTTTTTTTTCTTTACTTCACTATTGGCAATTCAGCACAACAAAATAGAATTCCTTCCTTTGTACTTCAAGCTGAAGATATTCAAATGATTTGTAGAGTGGGTTCACATTACATGGAAGGTGTGACCCAGAGAGGCCACAGGAACTTTGGTGAGATGTTCTACTGGAAGTGAATCCTATTCAACGATCAAGGAAAACACTTTATTCTCATCTGGGCTGCTACAATTCACACAGCCTTAAGCAGTTGCCTGATTATGCTACAGCTGCTTCTATGCAAGGAGAAACAGAGAAAGGTCAGAAATGACACTGAGTTATCATGGAATTTTGTGCTTTTTTTTTTTTTTTTTCAAGGAGGTGGTTGTCCAAAGGCTACAGAAGGTCGTTTTGCACCATTTCTAAGCCCACTATTTTTTTTCTTTATTTTCCTTTTTATTTATTTGTAGTGGGAGTTAAAAGACTAAGTACAGGAGTCCAGTTGGAGCCAGATCAGCATTTTCCAGATGACAAACATTCTCATTAGTGAATTAAATACATTACATACACTGCTGCAGTATCTACTGCTAGCAAATCTGGATCCAAACTAACTATGAAAGAAACAAAACCTGCACACTCACTTTATTTGACAAAGCCTTAGAAGCTTAGCTTTCAAGTCATTCTTAAATAAAAACAACAAAAAAAAAAACAAAACAAAAATAAAATAAAATTGCAGTGGTTCTGAATTCACTTAGCTAGTTCTTGGTCACAGAAACAGTGAATCAATTCTGCAGGCCCTGCTTTTCTCAAAGCATTAGTTACTCTTACTGCTTGTCAGCTTCCTTACAAGCCATGGAAGCACTGTTTCAGGTGCATTCTATTTGTGTGGGCTGGCATGCTGAGTCATGAGAGCAAGTGAAGCCTCATGTTTACTACGTCAAAGAACTGCTCAAATGAACACTGTGGTGAATTAGAGGCATTATCTACCATTAATCAACAGCAAACAAGCTAATTTTCTATGTGCTGTTACATTGCTATTCAATGTGTTAAACAACAGCTTCATTAAAGCAGGTTGACTGGCAGTTTTGCAAGCAGTGGTGATGTTTCCTGCCTGATTTAAATAAATCTATAGCAATCTTAGACGAGAGGTAAATAAGAGTCTTATTAAGTAACTTGAGGTAAATTGTGCACTTTTTGATTTAAAACGCCTTATCATAGAAAATCCTTCCAGTTGCAACATAAAGTCTTGTGGCTATGAGGCTTTTTCTTTAATATTTTATATAAGACAAGGTAATTTTTATATTTCTCCTAACAGTTTGCAAATTTTAGGGAAAAACAGTAACATAAGTCACTTTCAGATGTCCCTTCTCCTCCCTCTAGCTGTTTGCTGTCATCATTTGTAAGTGGATTTGACAACAGGCTCCTCAGGGAAGCTCTGTATATCTGGTGAGATCCAGGGCCAATGATGCCTTGCTGGGGACAGCAGGAGTAATGAATTCAATTTTGCATTTTCCTTTTAAGACTACTATTTCAGGCAAATAAAACAACAGTGAACCACAGAAAACTTGCTGCAGGATTGATTAAGCATATAAGCTTTTACCTTTCAAGACAAAAAAATTCAGCAAAGCATCTTAAAATTGGCATTCATGGGAGATGACAAATCTTGTGGTTAGTTTAGATTTGCATTCCACAGCTGTGATGTGCTTTTGAATGCTGAAGCACGAAAATAGTAAGCACCAGAAAGGAGAAGAAAAACAAATGAAAAATAATAAATAAATAAACCCCCAAAACCACATTGCCAGGACTATTTTGTTAATGAAAGAATTATGGGAGAATAAACTCTTAAAAATATACATAAGTAAACTGCAGGCCCAGATCACACCTTCTTAGGAAAGGGGGAGGAGACAGCAAACAAAACAAATACACCAGCGACATTCTCATTCCTAAAACCCATAATTTTATAAAATAAAATTAAAAATATGATGCTTGATGAAAACAATTAGACCTTTAAGAGGCAGCAGCGTAGGTATCTGGAGTAGAAGGTCCAGAGAGGCCACAGAGAGCTTGAGCTGAGGTGGATGATCCTAGCACACAGGTTTTTACACATCCAGGTATCCGGCTGGAGAGTCTCGGTGACAGGAAAAAGGTGGGGAGATTAAGTTGACTGAGTGCATGAATTTGAGATAATAGTCTCCTGGCAAACAAAAGCGTAGTGGCACCTTGACCTAAAAGAAGCATGTATAGGAGAGAAAAACAGGCACTGGATGATGGACACAGCATTAGATAGGAATCTGGACTATCTCCCTAAGGGAAGTTCTGCTAGGAAGGAATCCTGATGAAGATTCAGCAGTAGGGTCTCCTTCCTTCATGAAGTCGATGGTGTGGGTGAGGCTCTGACAGAGCTGCAAACTGATGAGCAGCAAACCTGGCAGCCATGCTGCAGCTGCTCCACATAGCTCACAGCCCTGGCATGGCTGACTGCTGGTAGTGCCATAAGAAAAAAGGCGAGCTATGAGACAGCAGCTGTGCTTAGGGCACTCCCTAAGGCAGAAATTACTGTTCATATTCCTTCTATCTCAACCCTGAATGTGGGAGCAAAAGGTAGGGCTTGCTGGAGCCATCCAAATTAGTTCTTCCTCCTCTCGCTCATGACTCTTATTGCTGAGATAGTAAAATTCAATTATACTGCCGCAAAGCTAACACAGACAATACTTTTATCAGAAGTGCAATGCTCCTGAACACCTGGTAAGATACTGTTTCAGACCATAAAATTCAATTCAAGTTCTGACTGTTTCCTGGCCAACGGCATCTTGGAGATGCACCCCAGGGCTAAGGGGGAAAAAAACCTGCTCTGCTATAAGCTATGAAAAATAGTATACATTTAATTATAATTAAACACATATTACAAAGGAACCAGACTGATCCTTTGGTCAGGAAAAAATAATGAGGATATCAAGAACTGTGGATAAACAGATTTCTATATATGGAAACCTATGAAGATCACAGTTAAGATTTTGTGATTTCATGGAGAAAGAGGTCTTCTGATATTTCACATACACAGAATTATTGATTTCAGAACTGTTTAATCCAAACCAGGCTTGAGGCTAAACCCTTATTTTCCAGACCTTACAGAAAACCATCGGCAGGCTGACCAAAGCATCAGAAATGCAAACAAAACTTGCATACAGAAATGTGAGAACACTGCTTGTTAGTCCCCAAGGTAAAGGTCGATGTTAGCAAGCTGCCAGTCCCGAAGACAGCTCCAAGGGCGTTCTCCTATTTACAGTCCTGCAGAATGAAGAAGCTGAGGTCATGCACCAAACAGTCAGGCAATCTAGAAAGCTGACTGCTAACTTTGGGGAACCCTCAGATGCACATTCTTATGTCTCTTTTATAAGTGTAAAGAGGGTGGCACTACTTGTTGTTACCTGACAACAGCACGACTTTACGCTGGAGATGAGTGAATTCTAGCTTTTGGCTTAGCTTTTAAGCTTTTAGTTTTGTGTAACAAGTACCTCTTTAACTGGGAAACAACACATATCGTTATTTATAATCCAAAGTTGAGAAGAATTCCTTCACAGATGTTAAGGGACATACCACTAAGAGAGGTATAAATGCACCACAGAAAGAAGCGTAAAAGAGAACTCTGCACAGTCCATAGGCATGCTTACCCAGCACACTGAAAAAGAATGCTAAACACACCCTTCACTACACCCATCTCTGATCGTTTTCTGTGGGGTCAAACATTGAAAGGCACAAGCTCACAAAAGTGAGAATTCAAGATATGAACAAGTTTAATACCCTGTATTCAGAGGGGAAGACGAGGAGGACAAAGAGCAAAAAACCCAGAACTAAACCTCACATCATTGTGCAGCATGATTTTTCCCTAATGAGCCACCAGTTTGCCAACTGCAAGCATTCAGAACTATGGGCATTTTTAATTACTACTTTGTTGAGGATATATTTTGGAATGCCATTTCTATTCACAGAAACACTCCTAATACATTAAGTTTTGACTTAAACCTCATCATTGATACAGCTGTGATATTACTGTGCATCTTTCTGCTTCTCCAGTATTAATGTAAGGAGTGAACAAAGTGGTGTCATTCACATATTTGTCATCAGAAGTACAAATACTGTACTTCTGCTTTCCCTGTACTTTCACAGCGAAACGGCCCTAAGCTAATTTGATTTATAGGAAGAAACAGGAAGGCTCAAGACACAAGATATCACTTGGGAAACAAGGCACACCAAATATGAAGGCATTTCGTTCTCACTTGGATGTGTGACAAGGTTGATGTGGAACTAGGAACTCTGCCAAGCAGATGTGCTTCAACACGTCAGTAGAGTGGAAGAACAGCCAAGTGGGAAGAAACGAGTCTGTTCTGTATGCACCAAGTTTCCAACCTTCCCTCTTCAAGCACCTCACTGTTACGCAATTAGTCACACAGGACTAGAAACACTTCCTGCATCATCAAAGGGAATCTTCATCTAGCACAGGCACCCATCTCAGCCAGAAGGAATTACTGTAACACGTTCAAAACCAAAGTCCCCTACTCTGAGGGCAGTACATGTTTTTAGCAGAACCACTAGCAGCACCACCCCGTCACCCAAATAGCAGGAGATTAGCGGGAAGGACAACCAACTACTCACCTTATTCTTAATGCTAGTATTGGCTGTTGGCACAGAATTACTCCAGAAATAACTCATTACAATAATTATTTCAGTCATAATTAAATACTAATCAAAAACTAATTAAAAACTCAGGCTTTTAGACTTATCAGAGTAAAAACCAGAAAACAGAACCTGTTAGTTACTTTTCAGGCTTGCTTTAGTTTACTACTTTATTAACAATGGCAAGAACCTTACAACATTCAAAATAAAATCTGGCCACTGCTTGTACAATGAAACCAGTGCTCGTCATCATTTATGATACCTCAACAATGTTGTTTACTTTTTTCCTCCAGCTGGAGCATTAGGTGGCACACAGTCACACTGCAGTAAAAATAAAGCATTTTTTCCCCTCTTCCTTTTCAGTCAGAAATGTAATGCTGTTTTAAACAAACAACACCTAAGCCTACTGGCTTCCAGACAAAGTACTACAAGCAGAGAGAAAAAGAAATGTGTGCTCTCCAAACAATATGTGCAAGCTGTTCCTTTCTGCATTCATGAAGAAGTTCAATCAGCAAAGTAGCTCTAACTTTCTTACCACCAGGAGTTAAGACTTCAGCCTCCCAGCACCATCATTCTGCTCTTATCTAGACCAAACAGGTAACAGCACAGCTGGTTCACACGTGATAACACAACTTGATGGTAATGCAATAGAAACAGCTGCTAGAAGGTGTACCTGGGCAACTTCTCCATTTAGATCCAAGCACTTCTCTGGAAGTGGCAATCCTCCTCTAGTCTTCTCTAAAAATTTTACTTACAGAAAATATTTTGAAAGCAATGTCACATGCAGAAGAGAGAGATGCTTGTTTAAAACAACGGAGCAACACAGTTAAAGCCTGTTGCCACAAAATACTGGCTATTTTCCTGATGCCAATATATTTATTGAACTATTTGACTGTTGCCTTAAACCCATTGAATACATGAAAAAAACTGCAAGAACTAGTCACTGATTTTTCAAAAGTGAAGCTACACTGGTAAAATACAACTTGAAAAAGAACCATTTGCCTAAATTACAAGAGATATTTGAAACTGTTTACGGCTCACGTTAAAATACGATGCTAGGGTGTGTATACCAACACACCCACAATAGCAGGCAGGCTTGGAATGTAACACTATCTTGATAGTAGTTACACAATACATACAGTGCTCACAAAAAGGAATAACCAAAATTGCTGCAATCTCCATAAAATCCACTAACTTTGTTTCTTTCAAGTCAAGGATACAGAGAACAAGCTCCTTCTGAAAGGAACAGAACAGCATTATTGACATTAACATATTTGTAAAAGTATTTTTATTGTTTGTGTTTTGGGGACTGCCATTTCCACAGAGAATTCAAATGGCTTTAGTAGTAAAGAGCGGAAAAAAATAGAACTGTTGGAGAACAGAAACTGCTTTCTTGCATTTTGTTACAGGAACATAAAGATGATGAAATGGGATAACTCACTACTAGTGTCTGTCCAGGTAAACTGTACCTGAATTAAAGCAGGCATCTGTGTTGATGAGAAACAAATATGTGCCACATTCAACTTGAAAGCAACAGACCTCGTTTTGAAGTCACCAATTATACCGTTAAAGTCTGCACTACAAAACTATCACCATTATGGAAACAAAAATACTGCGGGCCTGCAGTAGCTAAAGTCTGCGAGGTCATTTCTACTTTAAGTGACAGTACCCTATCTTTGTCCCCATAGTACGGGTTGGTATCAGAGTAGAGTTACGTCCCTCACAAGGAAACTAAAAAACAACCCTGCAGCTACGGTTATTTAGATTGAAAATCAAATTCAGACTCAAGTTTGCAGCCATGAATGTGCACATCAAGTAGCAGATACTAATAAAATTTGTTTTGAAAGTGTAGGAGGGAAAGTTTCCACAATAGCTTTCGAATTCTTACCTTTATTTTGTCATCTTTCACCCTCCCACAACTCAACAGTAGATATTCACAGTATGTTTAGACTACAAAGAGGAAGAAACAACATTATTAAATGCTGAAAAAGGAATGTATGGGGGAGAATATATGGAGACAAATATTTGTGCTTAGACTCATCCCAAGGCAGAAAACAAAACAATTAGCAGGTAATTGAAATAACAGATTAAAGGACAATATGATGAGCACTAGCAACACAAGCACACTTGCTTTATTCTCTCAGCAATCCTTTAGCTGTAGCCTACAATACTACCACATGTAGGAAGGTAGACTGAATACAGATATTGAACTGTGACTGACATTTACAGAGCTATTAAGAACTGCTTTTTTTGTTTTCCTTTAATGGAGCATCAGTTCAATGTAAGGTTCGCATGCAAGAACCAACTGCTTTTTATAAGCTGAGGAATTAGCAGTGTTCAGAGGCTGGAGTAACCTCACACCTGTAGCATGATTTGCATTTCTCTCTACTCTCAAATAGATGCCTGAGCCGTATGACTGCTTCTCTCTGCACCAGAAGACTGGAGACAAAATACAGCTGCAGATCTCCGTATGTCCAGTCTTCTGTAACACTAGTGGATCTATCAGGATGAACATTGTAAAGCAACTATAGGTAAGTTGCAAGATGAATCTTATACAAATCTTTTTCCATAAAAAAACATCTACCTCTTCAAGAAAGGAAAAAAACAAGAGCTAGCATCTAGCATCTGTCTTCAAAAACATTACTGCTTGTCAGTGCAATACATGGAGTACAATATTCACCTGCTTCAGAGGCCAGAAAAAGAAAACAACTTTAGAACACACAAAATAAAGTAACAGAACTGATGTCACAATTAAGAATGTGGGTGATAGGGATTTATTGTTGGACTTCCCTATTCTTTTACCTGTCTTACTCCCCAGGTGTTAAGACCACAGACTCTGATAACAATAATGCAGTCTGCAGAAATGAAAAGAAGCTCCTGGAAAGTTGATGCTAATTTTTTAATACTACTAATGATTTGTCTGCACTACTGTATAGCCTGGAGCTGCAGCACCTACCTGTGAGAAGGTGTTCCACTGCAGAATACTCTTACTAAGAGTATTACATATTCTTATATTTACATATAACCTCATTTGGAAGGAGTCATGGTTAAGTCACACTAGCTTCAGTCACACTAGCTTCTTTATACCCAGCTTATTAAAGAGGCAGCCTTTTCAGCCTCTGTTCTTCATCACTACCTAAACTCTAATGGCTACATTATATATAAATATATTTTTATAAATATTTAGTATTTAAACATTTTAAATCCAAAGCAATTTCCCAGAAGGCTTCTGTAACTTCAGTTTGGGGAAGGGAGGAGTCCCAGTTCGCTCAAGTAAAAGATTTCTGAACAAATAAGATCATTTTAAATAAGGCACAGATACTAATGACTTCATGTTTAATATTGTATTATTGATGCTGTCAAAATACAACTTTTGGCAGTTAAAAAATAATGCATTATTTTATTACTCATCAATAATAACTCTAAAGACAATTTTATCTTGCCATTTTTAAAAAAGCACCATCCACAGTTAGATATTGTTAAATCCATGGCCATATGCAGAGTTCAGTATAAGACTATGTTCATATCTGTTACTGAGTTTTTGAATAGCAGATTATTTCATTTTAATTAATTACTTCTTGTATTATCTGAATTATATGGCCATGAATTTTTTCACCTTACCTATTAAAAAAAAGCAAAACAGAAGAAATTAAAAACTGAGTTTCCACCACCTTTACAGTATGCTCCTTGAGGAACCATCTAAGAGCTTCAGCAGTTACCTTCGAAACTGCAAAGTCAGCCTCTGTTAGCTTTATATTTCAGTGCTCCAAAGAACAATAAAGAAATAACATTACTGTATTGTAGTTGAATTTTTACTTGACAGAAACAAAACATTGAGAAACACTTAAGTTCTGCCTCAGAATCCTTGCAGTGTGAAATACCTCTAGTTACACATAGTCCCAGCAGTGTTGTACTATGTATCTCAGGAGACTGTCCCAATGAAAGTTTCCATCTTGGGATGTCTCAAACATTCCTCCCTACAGCACAAAACATTTCATGGTTTAAAGAATATTCTAATAAGCAAAGAGCACCAAGTTCTGAAGGCAGATTTCTAATTGGTCTTCAGAAATCAGCAATAATGATGCATAAATAAAAAACAAACTACAAACAAAGTAAGAGGAGGCCTAAAGCTGTTGACCACTACTTGAGTTTAAATCTCCTTTGTTTCGTGTGTACAGTAAATAAAAAACAAAATCACAAAACACACTTGTCTTTTTGCCTGACATTTCAGTAACTGCATTCATTTAATGCTAACGACAATAACCCTTTGAAGTACTTGATCATTCCTTCTTCACTTTTTAGAAAGAAAATTTGGTGTTGTTTACAGTGAAGTGAAAAACCAGCACTTCATATGCTTTAATTGGAAAAGCATGCTTCCTAACCAGGAGATAAAAACACAGAAGCAAGCCTTAAAATCAGAACTCCCTCAGAGCTACTATGGTATAGCTTTTAAATTAAAATAGCGAAGAACAGCAGTAGGACAGCAAAACTTGATAGTTTTTTCAATGCTTTTGTGTAGCTTTTTTTTTTTTTTTTCAGTTTAGAGCAGTACTAATTTGACATCATTAAATCAGGTTAGTAACTGACTGATTTTACAAAGCTTTTTTTCAGTTTCTTAAAGGAGGTAGAATATGAAGGACATGACTTGAACAACAATGGCCTTGGCTGGCTGTAAACATTTCACAAATGGTAGATATAAATACCTACAATAGAAAGTACTGTGGAAGAAGTTCTAGAAATTATTTTTATGAACTTGAGAAGAAAAACAGTAGATACATTTAATATGTTTACTTATTTGCATATAGTTTAAATGATACAGAACAAGATATCATGTTAGAAATCCACATACAATATAAAAAACCTCTGTTACACATTCACCATTCTGCTCACATTTGTATTAACTGTTTATCCAAGCTTAACTTCAGGTATTTATATTTGTCTTACACAAATTTTTGTATATGTGCAATGTTTTATGAACAACTACACAACGTGAAACCCTGATTTTTGTAGCAATTTTTCATCACAATCTGAACATAATAGCTACTTGAATCTCAACACGTTGACTTTTTTAACGCTAGTAATTAAGGCATTTTTGTCATATACTTTGTCAATAGTGCAAACAAAAACTGTCTTTAGTTTCAAATAAAACAAATAACAATATTTCAGAGTTGTCTTTAATATTGTTGGAAGATAGTTGCGCATTCTGGAATTGTTGTGAAAAAACACTTAAAAGCTCTTAATGTTGATTGCTCTTGTTGGTTCTTTTGCTGTCAGTCAGATAAGATGGCAGAACCAGTTGAATNTTTTGTGTAGCTTTTTTTTTTTTTTTTCAGTTTAGAGCAGTACTAATTTGACATCATTAAATCAGGTTAGTAACTGACTGATTTTACAAAGCTTTTTTTCAGTTTCTTAAAGGAGGTAGAATATGAAGGACATGACTTGAACAACAATGGCCTTGGCTGGCTGTAAACATTTCACAAATGGTAGATATAAATACCTACAATAGAAAGTACTGTGGAAGAAGTTCTAGAAATTATTTTTATGAACTTGAGAAGAAAAACAGTAGATACATTTAATATGTTTACTTATTTGCATATAGTTTAAATGATACAGAACAAGATATCATGTTAGAAATCCACATACAATATAAAAAACCTCTGTTACACATTCACCATTCTGCTCACATTTGTATTAACTGTTTATCCAAGCTTAACTTCAGGTATTTATATTTGTCTTACACAAATTTTTGTATATGTGCAATGTTTTATGAACAACTACACAACGTGAAACCCTGATTTTTGTAGCAATTTTTCATCACAATCTGAACATAATAGCTACTTGAATCTCAACACGTTGACTTTTTTAACGCTAGTAATTAAGGCATTTTTGTCATATACTTTGTCAATAGTGCAAACAAAAACTGTCTTTAGTTTCAAATAAAACAAATAACAATATTTCAGAGTTGTCTTTAATATTGTTGGAAGATAGTTGCGCATTCTGGAATTGTTGTGAAAAAACACTTAAAAGCTCTTAATGTTGATTGCTCTTGTTGGTTCTTTTGCTGTCAGTCAGATAAGATGGCAGAACCAGTTGAATTCATCTTTTTATGCAATGCTGTAGGAAAACAGTAAATACCTAGTAACTGAATGAATCCCAAATGCAGCAAAGGCTTAGTTTTCATAGTGCACTTTCACCTCACTGAAGTAAAAGTTGCTCCTACTAGACATTTTTCCACTTCAATGTGAAGTAGACAGTTAGGATCTCATTAGTGGTTTCATTAAACAGCTT
>VXAB01012223.1:0-48083 GCA_013399175.1 Odontophorus gujanensis
TAACAGCAAGAGGAGGACCAAGGTAACTAATGACAGGACAAGAAGTAAATGTCATAAGTTGCACCAGGTGAGGTTCTGGTTGCACTTTAGGAAACATTTTTTCTCATAAGGAGTGGTGATGTAGTGGCATAGGATGCCCAGGGAGTGGTGGGGTCCCTGGAGGCATTCCAGAACCACGGAGATGTGGCACTGAGGGATGTGGGCAGAGGGCACAGTGTGGTGGGCTGGGGTTGGTCTTGATGATCTTGGAAGTCTTTTACAACCAGAATGGTTCTATGATTCATCAGGAGAGCTCAAGGAATGCCTGTAGGAACCACAGCCATAAGCAAGAATTTTACATCCCTGTCTCAAAGCACCTCAGCACAAGCAGGAATCACTCTGAAACATCAGGACGCTGAAGAATAGGCTTATGTGAGAGAAAAGGAACTTCATAGAATCACAGAGTAGGATGGATGGTGTTGAAAAGAACCTTGAGGATAGTTCCTGCCACAAGAAGGGTTGCCAGCCACTAGTTTTTGGATAGGCCTAAGAAGGGGCCATCCTTTTTCAGGGGCACTGCTGCAGCTCCAAATAGGTCATTTTTCCCCTTCAGCATCTTTTGTGAAAAGAAGTCCACCTTCTTGGAACAGAATTACCAGACAGCATACCAGATGTCTAAGCAAAGCACTCACCTTCTGGTAGACCAGCACATTGACCTGTATTCTCAGGCCACTTATTTTGTTTACTTTGCTGCCGTTTCCAAGCTCTGTTGTGTCTGCAAGTACTAAACAAAGCTGCTTCTGGTCCTTCTTTTTCTGGAATCTTCCTCCTTATATAAGAAGGGAATCAAGATTGGCAAAGGCTTCTCTTTCTGTTCTCAGTGATACTTTTTATGCATAACACTTGCTTCTGTGTGGAGGTCTGTTCAGATAAGGTATCACTCCACTCATCTCTGACTTCTCTGTGGTTCCTTTACTTAATGCTCAGTGCTAGTGCCTGAAGATTATTATTTTTATTCCTTTCAGTGGAACTGCAAATCTTCTGGAAAAGTTTGGGTACAGAATGGGCATGAGCATGGGTTAGCTGCTCATCCCCTATATAGTTAACATATGTACAGTTATTGTTACACATTGTATACTAAAAAATCATTTAGTTTTCAAATACATTTAAAAAGGAGGAATGGGAAATATTAGAAGATGAAGAGCAGAAAGAAAGAACAGAAAGAAAGAAAGAAGAAAGTATTTGATTCTGTAAATGCACAAAATTTGAAGTAAGGGAGTCAGTCAGACAGCCATGACTATCATTTTATATTCATCCTCTACTAGGTATAAATATTATTTATGGTATGTGTAGTTGTTACTTTCTACACTGGGTATCTGCTCTTATTTTGCATCAAAGTTCCAACTGTCATATAAAACATAATCTTGTGGTTTTAAATCACTAACAACTGAAACAATTTTATGAGACTGGTATGGTTCTCTGGAAAAAATATCTGCTGTAATTTCTTCACGCACTGTCTGTCAGCAACTCCATCGACCCCTCGTGTGCTTGTGACATTATACGTTGGTTTCCAAGAGTTGTTTTCTAAATATGTTAAGAAGATCAAGGGTGAAGACAAAATTGTGAAGTTCTTAGCGAAAGCAATGAGCAATAATTTTCAAATATTTGTAAGTATGTGGCTGATAATCTCAGCATTGCAATGACTACAAACCAAACAATGGAATTTAGGCCTTTTTGTAGCTGTCATTTTCTGAAAATTCTTGCTTCCTAATTGAATTCATACATACACAGGCAATGTGTTTGTATTCCATGCCCCAAACAGGCAAGCTCTACATTTCTGAGGTTTGGAGGTTGTAATTTTGATGTTTACCTTGCTCACTTCCGTAAGAATATTAAGTTATATAGTCCTGTAAATCCTGCTGACAAGTTTGTCTCCAGCCTTCACCAGTTTTCCCCTGTGTTTGAGTAGCAGGTCTGAAAGAGCATCTCCCCGTGTTGGCTCATTAGCAACCTCCATTCCAAAACTGACCCTCTGGTAGTTGTTATGCACAGTCATACTGCCCTCTCATTAGCTGGTGAAGAGGCCAAATTCAGACTTGAATAACCGGACCTGTGTGAGTAAAGATTATTCCAAATACCTAAAGAAAACTTGACTCATCTGTTCTTCTTCATAACGTACTCTGTAGCAGACACCTTTTACAACATCATCTGTATATTTATGGGCACTACAGTGCTTGTTTCACTGCCAAGGCAGCAATGACCTGTGTAACATGGTCACATAGGTGTAAAAAAGGTGCAGACCTGACCAGCAGCCCTCACAGTGACTGATATTCTTGAATTGTGGTGAAATGAGGTACAAAAGGAAATCTTTTCAAAGGAAAAGCAAATGTTCACAGGATACCATACTCTATCAGCATTTCCTGGGATTTAAGCCATTAAGCCAACTTCTCCAGGATGTTTAGAAAGTCATCATGAACACATAAGTGCAATTTGAGGCTCTGCATACTTTTCCCTACTTTAACATTCTGATGTTAACTTTGAAATGGCCCATGCTATTGCAGTTTTATATTTACTTTACACCCTGTTTTTACACACAGCATTTGCACACCCATAAAGTTTTGCTTGCTAACACATAAAGAAGTACTATTTGGAGTTTCCAGAATTTTATTTTAAACAGCCAAGGATTTTCCCAGCCTACAGCATTACTGAAGCCTTGCCAAGTGTAAACCCAGATCTATGACCATGTGTTTTTCCCCTTTCCCAGGAGACACCTGAGGTCAGGCTGGATGGGCCTTGTGCACCTGATGGAGCTGTAGGTGTCCCTGTTCATTGCAGGGGAGTTGGCCTTTAATGGTCCCTTCCAGCTCAGGTGATTCAGTGATTCCACAGCTTACATAAGATCCTTAGAGGATGATGTCCCAGAGACTATACATCATCTGAACACGGTATTAGGAAGAGGAGCAGCCAGAGTGAGAGGTGGTGATTCCCCATCTTTCAGGTAGTCCCATACTGCATAAACTGCAGAAAAAGCTACAGGACACACCCTTAACATCACCAGCATGGCATTGATGTGGTCCAGCTTTTCTCTACAGGCATATTCTCTACAGTCAGCCTTTCTAAATTATCCCAATGGCTTGGCATTTCTTCCTGCTGGACAGACATGTCCATCTCCGTGGAACAGGCAATCCGTTATGTGGTGATGGGTCGCTAACACAGGAAAGGACCAACTCAAATAGAACCTCAAAGTTCAGTCTTCCTGAAGACTCCAGTCAGCAGCCATGGCTTCCAGCTGTACATTTCTGAATTGCTGGTTCTCCTGGCAGCTCTGCAACAGATGGAAGGGGCAGGAGGTTTTGGAAGAGCACTGTGCAAAGGCACTGAGGGACTGTGGAAACATTCTCACTCGAGCTCCCCTTCTGTTCAGACTCATTGAGCTCAGCCATGTCAGCACTAGCTTAAGGGACGGTGACCATGGTTCTCCCAGAAAAGTCATGTATCAGGAACAAAAAGATATATTTGAGTCCAGGAATGGGTGGACAGTGAGCAGAGTCTGCAGAGACTGAAGTCCTTTCTCCCAGAATAGTTTCCAATTTACCAGTTTCACAATCCACGCTTTCTGATAATTTCATCTCTTGCAGCACATTTTTCCATGAAGCCAGTTGGGGTTGTTGAGTCTGAAGCCTTACTGAATTGGTGGGAAGAGCCTTTGCACAGTAAGGCAACTGCATTCCATCTTCCTGGCAGGACAGGACCCCAGAGATAGGAATGCCTCTGTGATCTGCAGTATATGCTGGGTAATCCCAAACTATCTTTATGTAGATTTCACATGAGCTTTAGCTTAATAGACCGTGGTAATGAAAGAGTTAAAACACACAGTTTGTGTCTTTAGAGCTTCGTGGTGAAATACTGCAAGAGCAGAATGACCCAGCTGCATTTGTTTTATTTTCTTGTCACCAGAGAAACAAGAAGGAAAAACTTGCAGTGGAGTTTCCATGAAATTAGGAGAAAAAAACCCGCAGAGTTTATAGAGGAAAACTCATTCCTCTCCCCAGCCTTTTACCGGTGATGGTTCAAAAAATGTACATTTTTGAACTTAGTCACATCCCGTCCCGCCCGAGGTCCTCAGCTCTATGTACAGACCCAAGAGATCTCATTTTCCTTTTTCTGACTATGAGCTTCTATCTAAACATTTGCCTTTTTTTTTCACTTCAGGAGCCTGGAGGTACTGCCTCCCTGTGAAATGACTGTTCTGACTAAGGTTACAAATAAAATATAGACTTTCTCTGTTAGATTCAGCTGACCGTATGAATAATATTCCCCCAAGGCCTAGTCATTATACTGAGCCATAAATCTACTGGGGGGCACTGTTTTGCAGTGAGTAATAGGCATAAATAGAAAGGAAAGGAATTAATTAGAGCCTTTTCCTGGGAAAAGAGGGGGATGAAGTGCTCAGATAGGAAAAAAAAAAAAGCTTTTGCTCTGAAAGTAGGGGTACAACAGGGTGGGCTGTGGGCTGGCAGCAGGCTGGCCCTGGTCAGAGTGACTTCCCTCTGGAGCCTGGTGGGCTGGCAAGAACTCGTTAGGGTTCAGCAATGAGCTGATGGATTTGAAATGCTAATCTTGTCTAATCCCAGCTTTGCTTCTCTGTAACCACACAGTTCTGCTGCCCTTAGGTCTTAGATGAATGTTTCCAGTATCAACACTTCTGCAGAGCTGAATACTTGGGACAGTCCAGTAAAAAGGAACTAGAAAGCAAATATGCAAAAATCCTTGAAGGCAATAAGAGGGTTTTTTTTTTTTTTTTAACTGACTTTAAGGATCTCTGGCTCAGGTCCTAAGAGGAAATCTGGCCTTCAACATTGCAACTTGTAGTTGAAGATACCCACCAAAAGGAAGGATTAAGTTTGGATTCTTGAAAAGCTTTAATCCTAGCAGTCACCCAGAGAACTGAAAATGGCTGTCCTTGTCTGGGGGAGCTTCAGCACTCCATGCAGTGCTGCAGCAGTGAGAAATGAGCCCAGCTCAATACTGAAGGCAGAAGGTCAGCATCATGCTGGCGGCGGTACGTCCTGAGAGAGGCACAGCCACTGAAAACCCTCTCCTTCAGTCCCTCCCTACCTGTACAGTAAGCTTTGATTTTTATCTTACAGAAATTACAGGAAACCATAGTTCTTCCCTTCCAGAAACAGAAGATCTTCTGCATACAGACAGAGAGAAAGCCAAGAAGGGTTGAGAAGAGCAGCTGATTGATGTGCACATCAGTCACTGGAACTCAGCTGGAACCAGATGGGAATAAATGAACTTAGGCTGGAAGACTGTGCATTTCTGGAAGATGCACGAAGTCCCGGAGCTTCAGTTTCCATCGAGACCTTATTCATGACCTGATCGTGAGGCCAAAACTGCTGCAGGAGCAGCTACTAATGAAGACATTTTGCAGCTAATTTGTGTCTTGCTAACAGGGTATGTCAGGAGATGTGCCTCCAACCAAAGCACAGGGAGCTCCAGGGCAGCTGCCCAGCAGCTGCTCCATGGCTGCAGAGTCATTCCTCCTCTTGACGGTTCTGCTCTCCATGTACTTGATGTGAGTCCAGGGAACCCTCAGAGCTCCTGGCTTCCAGGCCCAGGTCACGTACAGCAGAGCAGGGTGCGTGTGCTGTTGGCACGACATGTAACATCTTCTCTTCCCCTACACACATGCTCCGATTTTTGCTCTAACATAAAATGTTAAAGGACTTTGGCCCTTTTGTAGCTATAGACTGACTGTCAAGAGCTGCATAATTCTGTAATGAAGAGTCTTTTTAGCCAAATGCAACATTGCAGTTTAGCTCTCCTCTACCATCTGCAAACATGCTGCTGCTGGCAAGGAGAAAGACGCTGGCACCAAGGGTTACAAAAATTCAATTGGAGTTCTATGAAGGCAAGAAATTTAGCACAATTAAATACATCAGTGCTGAAACAAAGATTTTTCTGTGAGTCTTCCAAGGTCTTCCTACAAAGTAAAACTAAGGGACTGCATTATTAAATATGTTACTGAGACAAAAACTCTAGCAATAAGGAGATACAGAAGGCAGGCGGCACTTCCCTCATGGCAAATCCTTAAACCAACCCAAGAAATCAAGGCTGTGAGGAACTTAGAACACTTATGCCAGGGATGAGATATATCCTTTTACCTGTTCAACTGGCTGTCTGTGTCCTTCATCGGAGCATTAATTTGAATCCAAATTTCAACATCAAACAATGTGATTTTGAACACACACTAGCAATAAAATACCATCTTGTGTTTAAACTACTTCTTCTTATGACTGACAATGGAACTCAGATGTTAAGCTTCAGTCCAAATAGACTTGAGATTTTCCAGCCTCAGTGTCTGATAAACAAAATTAACACCAGAGAGGTGGAAGTGCAGGTTTGCACTCACTGTCTTTGACATACAAATCCTTCCTCTCCCTTCTGCCCCTCATCCATCCAGACTTCGTCAACCTCCACCTACAAAGAGAAAATACACAGAGGGGAGCATAATGACCAAGTAATCATTCATCATTTGTTTCTTTAAAACTAATCTTCTTGGACCCAGAAACCAGCCTTTCACTTTTCATGAAGCTTTCCTTTGCATTGTTCTGATATCCTGGGGGGTCCAGAAATGAAGTGCCTGAGTGCCTTGGTAATACAGCAGTAGAATTAGTTTACCTGCTTTATCGACCAAGTTTTAGAGAAGACGCAATGTAAATACTCTGTGTCCATCCTAAAAATGTGTGAGTGACTGTGCCAGAGTCACCAGTTTACTCTTAGGAAGAGCTCCAAGGTTTGACATTTGGACAGTCTGTCAGATCAAACAAACGTGAGCATCTTCCAAGCAGCCTGCTCATATCTGCACATCTCCCTGCCTCATGGATCAAGTCCCTCTCTGCTTACTAAAACTAAAAGGCACTTCTGTGATCAAGATAAAGCTAGTCCACTTGTACAGAGGCATGGGGACAAGCACAAGGAGGCAAGATGAAGGGTGGAAAGGGACTAGAAATGGGAAATAGGAAAGGAAGGATTTGTGGAAGTCACTGGAAACCCTGTGGGGAAATTAGCCTCCCACGTTCCTTCTGGAGAATCCAGATAATTGGAGGCTGTGAGAGTGCTTTACAGAAAACCCCAGACCAGAGATGATTAAGTTCTCCAGGCCTCTCATCAGCCACACATGGATCCCATCAGGAGATAGCTGCTTTGGCTGGCGGGGAACGGAAGTCTCCCTGGGGGAGGACTGGGGCCTGCCAGTGTCTGGCAGCAGCAGACAGCACAGAGTAGCTGGTTTTGGCAAAGTCTCTGCCATGTTTCATCTCTCCCAACAAATGTCAAGCTTGTCTCTGGTCTAGGGTTTTGCTTGTCGAACCTCTTGGCGTATGATGCACATTTGCTGCTCCACAGCTGTGGTTAGTGTAGGTCTTGCAGGCACCACAGAAACCTGTGTGCACTCTTCCCACTAGCAGTGGGAGCAATGGATGTTATAAGCACACCACACAGGACCTGAACATGTGTTAGAGCCTGGGTTTGCTGTATCTGAGCTGCTGAGGTCAGTGAGGTCACCATTTCAGTACATCTCTGACTGACAAGTCCTGCTCGCAGGAGGAACTTCTTTCCAGAGCCACTGTCAGCTTTCATACAGGCTGAAGTCCACGTTCCATGGAAACATACTTTAAAAGGCAGCATTTGAGTATACAAGAATTACAAACTTAAAGATATGTGACAGTCTTCATCCCTTGTTCCTGTGGAGCAGGGAAACAGAGCTCCATTGAATAACAAACTTCATCCCTTGCCTCTGCAGAACATGAAAGCCTTTTGAACATTCACTACTTACAACCTCAGTGTTGTCCCTCCATGGGTGGACATGGATGCCCCTGGATGTGATGTTGGTCCCAGCGCTATGCCTCTAGGTCTTGGAGTAGGGTTCATCCCAGGTCTGCCCAATCTCCTTTCTGTCCTGAGAGAGAGCTATGGGGTGTCCCCCAGCATTGTGCATTGCTTATGTTCTTATCCCTGCCCGAGTGAAGAAAGATGAGCTCTTGAGAATGGGATAATGCACACAGCCTCTGCCTCCCTGCACATGGAGTGAAGAATGCAACATCCCGTCATGATGATTTTAAATGGCTCCCATCTTCTCTTCAAGCATGGCCAGAAAGCCAAGAGCTACAGGCAGAAGTTCATCAGTAGGTCCAGACAATAGTAACATGTTTGTTCTTCCCACCGAGGTGTTGATCACAACCAGGGCTCTTCTGGTTATAGGAATTAAACACTCTGATTGTGGAGGAATCCGCTCTGGCAGAGATTAGGTTCTTTGGCTGGAAAATCAATTCCCTGTTTTCAAAAGGTTTCTCCAGAAATCACGTTTTTGTACAGAATTCCTAGAACAGAGCCAAACATTTGGTAGGAAACATTCCAGACATGGAGGAGTTATCCATGATCTGCTGAAGAGGGGGAAGAGGCAGCTGCCAGCCTGCTCCAGTCCTTGTACCATTCTTGCCTCCACACCAAGCCATACCTGGCAGTTCAACCCAGGTTTCACTTATGTACAGCCTTCATTTCTTAAAGTACCATAGAGCAGGAGCAAAAAGCATAGGATTTTCAGTGCCTCTCTGGAGTCTGGCATTAAGTGGAAGATTTTTCCAACCCAGGTCTCTGGGTGAGGAAAACATGACAGGTTCTTTTTTTTTCTTCTTTTTTTCTTTTTCTGTTGTTCTCAGCTCTCTGTCACATGAAGAGGGGACAGGGAACTGTCAAACAAGACAGGGTGTGGGAGGACATGGGAGTGCTATATGATACAGCTTCTTCCTCAGGGCCCCAGACGCAGCCAGAACAACATGCTGGCAGCAGGCATATCCTGTCTCCAGCTCACATCATGACTCCATTTCATCTGCCCTAAAGCTCTTCCTAAGTCAGGAATGCTATTTCCACTTGCACTGTAAACCTGCACATCTGTAACCCATGGAGGAAACCTGGATCCCACATGTTGTGTCCTTCTGTAAGCGGATCCTGTTGTCCTGGAGGCCAGCAGGGAGCACTCAGGGTTTCTTCCTGATCCCCTCTTGGCTGCTGTTGCACGCAGCCCCAAGGGTCACCAGCACTGCTGAAAGGACTGGGCATGGCCCCTGACTGTGGTTGGTGGCCAGAGGAGACCAGTATGTCAAATGGCTGCTGCTGTTTCCTTCAGCAGCATCTCTGAGCCCTGGGCAAGGAAAATATTGATAACCAAATGACATTTGTGCACCCATCATTAGACAGCACAGCGCCTGCTTCTGGCCAGAATGATCCCTACTCAGTCCTTGAGCATCCTGGGTGGTGTGCTCACATAAGAGACACTTTAGATGCATGGAGTGAATAGACAGGACTGGTTTCTTCTGATGTAAATCTTATGGCCTTCCCCTTTGGAGGCTTTCCATCTGCGTGGTGATTGGAGGCAAAGGGAAATAAGAATCCCAGCCATAAATGGAAACATTTGCAAGGAGTGGGCTAAGATCAGCTGTCAAGTTAGTTACTGCAGTATGACTAAGCAGCAAAATCAGCACAAGGTACTGTATTGCCTGTAAGCTGCTGCTCTTTCATATAGATGAAAACCATGTGGCTCCCCCAGATTTCATCATACCCAGAGCACCATGACCAGAACCACAGTGGGCAATGGAGTCCCCAGGCTCTGGGTGCTCTACAGCAGTGGTACTCTCAAATCCAGCAGGATTACCTGAGATAAGAAGTCGGGAGTGATTTCAGAGATTGTAAACCTTACTCTGAGATCCTCATCTCCACTTCCTGAGCACCTTCCGAGCCAAGGTCATGCAATGAAGGGGAGAAATCGTCACTTACACTCTCCTCTGCCTCATGTAATGCCTCTTTGGATGGCAGAAATTATTATCACCCTGGAAACCTAGTGGGAGGCAGAACAGAAGTGGGGACCAGCAGAGTCACAGCAGCATGGTTGAGCCTACCACCTCTGCTCAAGCAGAATGACAGAGTAGGTTGTCCAGGACCATGTCCAGTTGAGTTCTGAACATCTCCACATACAGATACCACACAACCTCACTGAGTCACCTCTGCCAGTGTGTGATCATCCTCACAGTGTATTTTGTTGCGTTCACGTTTCAATCTGTACTCATTGCTTTCTGTCCTTTCACTGGGCACCAATTCCTTCCCTCTCATCAGATATTTATACACATGGATGGGATTCCTCTGAGCCTTCTTTTCTCCAGGCAGAACAGTCCCAGCTCTCTCAGACTGTTCTTACAGAATTGTTCCTGTCCTTTTGTTGGACTCTCTCTAGTAACTCCATTTCTCTCTTGCCCTGGGACATAGACCTAGCTTTGGCAGAAGCCATCCAGGTTTGGAGAGATGAACAAAAATATTCAGACTGGAAAATTATTAATTCAACAAGAGTTCCTTGCAACGCTGTATTAAATTCACTTGCTTACTAAATTTCTCCTAACATTCCAATAAAACTATCAGGCTCTTATTCACTGATTGTATATATATTTTTAAAGAAGACAATATTTCAAATATTTAAGCACAATAAGGACTTTCTGGACTTTCATAATGCAAATATTCTGAGAAATAGGTATGAAGTAATACATCTATTTTCACTAATGCAACACATAGCAATCACTAGTTCAAGAGCAATAAGGAAACCGTATTTGTGTGTCAACTGCACAGTGAACATGTGCTTCTAATTTGGTTCTCAAAATCAATTGAGTGCAAATAACTGGTGCACGCAGCCTTGATTCAACTATCTGAGCTCATGGAAAATCTGTTCAGAGAAGTACATGATAACACTCTGGCAAAGATGGATGGCAGTGCCTGTTTATGGCCATAAGTAGCTTCTGAAATAGCTGTGATCTGTTATGGGCCAGTTTGTCACCCTGAAATGTCTGAAAGAGCACCTCAGGAATTTTTAGGATCCTGACATGATCTTTTCTGTGAACTATGATCTATGGCTGTATTATAGTTTCTCATGCTTAACTGTCTTCTCCTGTGAATTCCCTTCCTGACACCAAAATGGATATAGAAAAGCTGATAAGTCAGTGCACTTAGTGCTTTCACTGCTTGCATGGTACCAGCCAAATGAAGGCTACCAGAGCACCTGGGCAGCAGCCCATCATCAGCTGAGCAACACAGCTTGAGAGATGTGGCAATGCCAACAACACAGACTCATTGCTCACTTGTGCAGCATTTCCCGATGGGGTATAATTTTGGTGGTGCCTTGCTACATGCAAGTACGAGAGGTAATGGTCTTAAGCTGCACCAGTTACTCTCAGATTGGATGTTAGGAAGAATTTCTTCTCAGAGAAAGAGGTGATGCAGTGGCACAGCTACCCAGGTAGGTGCAGGTGTCCCCATCCCTGGAGGTGCTCGAGAACCATAGAGATGTGACACTGAGGGACGTGGTCAGTAAGCACGCTGGGAGTGGGCTGGTGGCTGGACTTGGTGGTTTGAATGGTCTTTTCCACCTTAATGATTCTGTGATTTGATGATTCATGAGCCAGACCCTGCGTACATAAAATGTTTTGGGAACCAGAATTGTCAGGAAATCCCAAATCCCTTCGTGACAATCCAGAGAGAAGCAACTCCACTTGAATTGGACAGCACCAAGTTCCCAGTGCCTGAATGCTTGCAAATGATCTGGCCAGACCACTGGCTTGCATAGCAAAGGGGACAGCGTGGGCTGGATTGTGAGACATCAACTGAAACTGGAAACCGCAGATACTCTGCCAGCTCACACAGCTCTCGCAAGCTCAGAGCACACTGTGCCTCCAAGCAGTGCTGCATGCAGCCCTCCTATACTGCAATTAGCCATGGGGAGGGACCTATAAGACCCATGGGTGCTGCATAGAAAAGCTGTGACACCAGCACCAATGTCCTGCACAAGCCAGCCTGATGCTTTCATTCTCAGCGGAATGGCTCAAGGGAGGAGCTGGTCCTTTGTCCTGTGGAGTCATATTTAGTGCTGTGCACCATGAACAGGGCAGTGGGAAGGAGGTGGATGTAGGCCACAAAGCTTTTGGTGAAGCACACGGGCTCTGCAGAGTGATCCTGTCAGCAGGACCCCGAAACAATGCTGGGCTGTCCTACTGAGTTGTGCTGGGCCTCAGTGCAGCAATCCACCACGTGCTCTCATTTCCCCATGCCAGACCCCTTTTGACACACTTTTCAAAGGGGATGCAGAGAGCCAGATGGAAGGCGGCCAGGGCTGCACCTGGGTAAGGGCATGCCCAGAAAAGCTGCAGCCTGCTGCTGATGTCCTCATCCCTATCCAGGCTTGTGTGCCCCAGAGAATCAACGGAGCAACGAGTTGCTTTTACAGGTTACCTTTGAAAAATCTCAAGTGCTTCAGAACCCGTGGAAAATATCATATGCAATTGTGTTTAGCTCTCACATGTGTTAAACAAGACATAATGTTATGGGATAATTTTATCACCAGAGGTACTATCACAAACCTCAAATCCTCAGAAACACTCTGGGCTTAATTTCCTACTTATGCTGAAATACGTGTGACTCAGAGGCAGCAGCAGCTAGCACTTGGAGGCTGCTGAGGGCTTGCATTCTTTAGAGAGAGGGATTTGTGGGGATTTCAGAAGCTATAGACAAGCACTTCGAGTTAATGAATGTTTATGAAGGTCTGAACTGCTGACTAGAACTGAGCCAGGAAACAAACGCCAGCCAGGGCCTGACAGAGATGCTGTTTCTGCAGGCTTTTGGAGCAGTGAGGAACTGTGTTCTAGGTGCTCACATGGCATGCTTATTACTGCACCCTTTGCTTTCTCCTAAGCCATGAAAAATGCCTGTTGGATGGTACTGGATTTGATTGTTGCAGCAGAAGAAAAGGGGGACATGAGGAAACCCTTAGGAGGAAACTTTGGGCCTGTTACAACAGTTCTGTGCTAAGCAGAAAGCTCTCCTTGCAGAAGCAGGGTGCTCCATACCCACCCTGTCTTCAGTCTGTCCCTTTTCTATCCCTTGCTGGGGCAGAAGCAGCACAGGCAAAGGGTGGTGAAGGCTCCTCTCTTGCCTGCAAAATCTGTTGCAAGATGGATCTTGAAATTGGTGGCTGACCTGCCCACACAGTGCAGAATGGAGCATCTGAGGTCTGATTTAAAGGAGGATTGGTTCAGTCTGGCTGCAACAGATGTGTATGTGCCATCACAGAAAGCCCTTTCTGGTTTACATCAGCATCTGGGGGTTGAGGCCCCCATAGGATTTAATCCTCCAGCCATATCACAGGCAAAGCTTTATTTTTGGAAAGCTGAAAAAACACCGAAGCGCCATTACCCCCATATATAGGGCAGGAGGGATTAACAACAAGACTACCAGCTTCCAGCAGCTGTCAACCTAGCAATCAACAGAGAACCACCTCAGGCAAAGAGAGAACAGTAGCAGCAGCAGAGACAACCCTGAGATCACCCCAAGAAAGGACACACATCTGTGTCACTGTGCACATCTGTGTGATGCAGACGCATTCCTGTGCATACAACTGCTTGGTCTGGCAGAACATCCTTCCTCCTCAGCTCAGTTCTGTGGAAACACAATTTATTTGCTCTTGTCAAGGATCTGCTGGTCTTACTACTGAGAGAGGGAACACTCGTAATTTTCCAGGATACCAGCTCAGTTGTCAACTTTCAGCTTAGAAAAGGATTTGATGCTGGCTGTCAAAAACTTGTTACTGAAGATGGGTAACTCTGAGTGCAGCCTACTGATCCTCATGTAAACCAGGGACTGCCTCCCATGGCTTTTTTGGGGCCAGTTAATTATTTTAATGCTACCTGTTTAAAGACATCTTGTGCCTCAGTCCCACTCTAGTCTCTAGGGCAACAGTGCAAAACAAATGTCTCAAGGCTCTTGCCTTTCCTTGCCAGAAGTCTAGTTTGGGATACTGAGCCACTACAGAGGGGCTTGGAAAGTCTGTGTCCTTCCCCTGGCAGGACTGAGGAAGCAGTCAGGATGTGATAGAACTGACTGACATGCAATTTTTTTTTCCAATAGATGTGTCAGAATTAAATAGCAGAATCATGGAATCTTAGAATTGTTAGTTGGAAGGGACTCTTAAAGGTCATTTAGTCCAACTCCCCTGCAATGAACAGAGACAGTTAGATTAGGATGCCCAGAGCTTGATCCAGCATGGCTTCGAAAATCTCCGGGGATGGGGCATCCACTACATCTCCGGGTAACCCATGCCTGTGCCTCACTTACTGTAAGAGACTTCTTCCTACATCTCCCCTCTTTAAGTCTGAAGCTGTTTCCCCTCCTTTATCAACACAGACCCTGCTAAAGAGTCTGACCCCTTCTTTCCTGTAGCTCCCTTTTAGATACTGACAGGTCACCACTGTGACCATTGGTCACAGCACCACCCATTGGTCACCACTCCCTGGGTGCAAACAACCAGTTCCTCAACCATCAAGCACTCCTGATGTCAAACTCACGTATTTCCAATTTGAAGAGAAGGATGCTGTGGGGTTCTGCCGTATCACGTCCCTGCCTTCCTTTCTACTGGGAGGTTTCTTCGTTGTCTGCATCCGGTGTGTCTGGAAAGATGAAGGACCTTCATTTTCTGCTCATTCCAAGTAGTCAATTCAAACTGTCATCACCACCCGCACCACCTCATCTTATACTAGTTAAAGTTTGTGTTGTTCACACTCTTGGAGAATCTGTTGCTGGGGAATCTGAAGACACATTGCGGGAGGTGCCTCCTAATGATGAGAGGACTTGATGTAAAATCTCTGATTTTGATTTTTTTGGGGACAATTTCGTTGCTTAGAACAAATTCAGGACTAAGACTCTTTGTGCCAGCCCAAGACAAAAATCATATGTCAATGTGTTGGAATTTCCTGCGGGTTGGAAATACTGTTTCTTTTCTCCCTCACCTCTTCCTGACATCACCTCACCAGCCTGACTATCACAGCATCACAGCAACAGGACAGACAAAAAACATGTTTGGATGAGCAGGAAGAAGTCTCTAGGGCTGGTGTCTGGCATAAGGAGACACCTTCATGTGAGTGCTTGTGTCACGTTTCAGAGGATGGAGAATTTGTAGGCTTGCAGGAGTCATGATTTCAGGTGAATTCCAGAGTAGAATAGACAGAATTGACCCAGAAGTTTTGCTCCATCAGAAAGAGGGGCCATAAAACAGTACAGCAGCTATACAACTGCACAGGACTTCTGCTGTATCAAAAAAAAAAAAGAAAAAAAGAGAGAGACAGCTGCATTTCAGTTTTGATGTTCATCCAAAGGAGTGTCCAAAGCAGGTTTCTTGGCTCCAGTACATGGTCAGAGGGCAGGACAGTCTGTGCCTGTGTTACAGATGAAGAACTGTAACATGAAAGACTCCTCTACCCTGAATATGCATTAACTCATCTTACTTCAAGAAACAGTTTGTCTTCCAAGACTTTTGGACTCACTCAGGAGAAGTGCTGTAACGAAAAATTGTCCAGAAAAGAATAAAAAATCTCCCCAGAAGTATAACAGAGGTAGAATGTGTCTGCATTGCCTACTGCTTCTGCTATTTCCTTCTTTTTCCCTTTTAATATATTACTATCAAGAAGAGATTCCCCAGCTGTGTTTTGCATTTGATTCAATGCCTTGCATGTTAAACTCCAACATTTCCAGAGGGATGAAGGACAAAGGCAAACAGTGTTTCCTGTGTGTTTCTGCTATGGTAGATGGGATGGGAAGAAAAGTTCTGCTGAGATGATGGCCCAGTGGGCATTTCATGTGGATGAGCTGAGCCGTGTATTTCAGTCTCCACTGGAAAGACCATGTAGCTGTCTCAGCGTGCTTTACAGGTGGTTTGAAGGCTCTTAGGTCTCCAGAAGTCTCTCTCAGAAAGTCCTGTGTTGGGGGCAGGCTGATGGCGCTGGTTGTCCCCTTGACCTGACCTCTGTGTCCAAATTCAAATTCAATTTCAAGTCTGAAGGTCAATGCACACAGACCTCCCCTGTAAGCACCTCTCTAGTTTCCATGCGTCCCTGGTTGTCCCTGCGATGAGGAGGGGCCTCTGGTTGGTTGTCTCATGCTCCATTTCCAGGAGTTGGACTGGTTTGGAGTCAAAATTTTAAAAACTTGTCCCTGTGACACCTCTGATTCATAGCATCTCTTAGCAGAAGTGTGGACTTTAGTGGAATCATGGAATCACAGAATCACAGAAAGGCTTGGGTTGGAAAGAGCCTTAAAGGCCATCCATTTCCAACGTCCCTACTGTGGGCTGGTTGCTTCCTATTGGATCAGGATTAGCAGGTGGATGAAGGTATGCAGTTGCATACCAAGCTGCAAGCAAGAACAGTTGTCACTAGGTGGACTGAGAAGTTTAACAGTGGCTCAAGTTTTGCCAGAATTGATTTGATTGTCTTAATGACTCATTTTGCCAACCTTTGGTTTGTGAACTGATTTTCCTCACTCCCAAAGAGTCACATGGGTAAGAAAGAGTTCAAATGAAGAGGAAAGGCAATGAAATAGAAAACGAACAGCAGCAGTTACTCTCTTTGGAGATATGTCAACAGTCCTTGGAGTCCTCTCTTATCTTCTTGAGAGGTAACTGCTGGGCCACTAGGCTGCAGATTCCCTCCTGCCACGTACCCTCCAGAGCCTTTCATTGCCACATATCCCAAGAGATTTGCCCTTGCCTCCTAGAAGTGATGCAGGAATTAGGCAACATATTCCTTTTGCAGGAAAGTAGGGAAAGCATACACTGTGGACCCAGCTCTCCTGGAAGACAGTGAGGTCATATTTTGAGAGGAAAAACCATGGCAGAGTTTGCTAGCTGCCTGTAAGCTTGGCTACAGTCTGCTGTGTAAGAGACTATGAAGTACGTGTCCAAGAATGTATTGTTTATCTAATTATTGCCTTTCAGCCTAACCAGAACACAACAAGCAAATAATTCCCTTTATTTACAGATACTTACAATCCAGATGACTTATTTCTCAGTGGGAAAAAGCAAAACTGTGAAATGCACATCTCCCAGAGCTGTACCATGACATGTGTCCTATGCGTTGTTATGGGGGGCCACCAGCTTCTGAGGTCCTATACCTGAAGATGTACAGTGATGACAATGTGTGTGTGGCGGGTTTATATTCCTGCACAGTTTTGAGTCCACTCAGAAATTCTTCCGTGTGTAACCCCATATTTCATAATGGGTTTCAGTCTTTTCCACTGCAGTTTGCCCACAAGCTTAGAAGGAAAACAACCATGCAATTGGACAAAAACAAAGTAAAACTTAAGCTAAAACACATTTAGGAATAATATAGTTAAAACAAACCCCAAACCACAGGATAAGAAAAAGGCATTTGAGCATTCACTTATTTTGCTGGAGGCCAGCTCCTCTGCTCCCTACACACATCGCAGGCACAGGAAAAAGTAATACTGAATGCACTATTCAAAAGTATCCTAGACCAGATATTTATTGTGATACAGCTTGATGTCTTGCACCAACGTCATTAACAGCAATGTGTCTGAGCTTTATAGTTTGGAGTTGTGGGATGAGTTACCCTGTCAGGCCTGTGAGATGTTACCAGACCACCAACAGCAAGGAAAGAGCTAAGCCCAGTTAGAAGAGGAACCTTTCAGAAGCGCTATCAGCAACAGCAATAAAATTCTTGTGCAGATAGCAAGTCGTCTTTGTAAAGCAAGGGGATCCTTTAGTCATCACCAGAAGCAACACATTTCCAACCTCTCCCTGCTTACTCCTTCGTCACAGCATGGTTTGGGCTATGATCCCACCAATTCTTCATCATTCCTCTGTTCTCTCACCTCCACACTGTCAACCTTGGAGCCCACTCCCTCCCCTGGGGCTCCCTGTGGTTCAAGGTTTCCCATGGACCAGGGAAGCTGCTGCTGCTGTGTGGTTCATCACCACCATGGTCCTGTGGTCTTCAGCATTCCCATGCCATCCAGAATAATTCCTCTGAGGAAAGGAGTTGCCCCAGACTGTTGTGTTGCTGTTATTTTTGTTTGCTACTTGTAGGGTACGTATTCTAGGAGCCCCAGCAGCCTCAGTGATGTCCCCCTCCTCAAGACATCACCTTCTGTGAATCAGCATTGTCTCATATGAGGAGAGTTTACTCAGAGGAAAACACAGAAATATGGCCCAAATTCTGTCATAGTTACATAAATCCCTTGCTGAACATCTGGAGAACATCAAAGTTTAACAAAGCAGGCCTGCAGGCAGAGGCATTTTTGACCTTCCCTGTAATGGAAGCATAAAAATGGAGACTGAAAGAATGGGAGTAAATAGAAACAGAAATGGAAGACAAAGTGGGCCTAGCACGCGAGGGCCAGCTTAGTCTCAAACGCTTGACAAAGACTCCTGCAGTCCCATCCGGTCAGCACACAAGCTTGGGGAGAGACAAGGCAACACACATCTACATTGCATGCTGGTACTGCTGAGAAGCTGCTGCTGGCCCCTGCTTCCTGGGGAAGTCATCTTCCCATCAGGTCCTTTTTAAAATGGTGCATCTTCTGGGAAAATGGCAGCTTACAGAAAGTGTTCAGTCTTCCCATGGGAAAATCAACAAATGCTTCAAAACTGAGGCTTGGAAACAGAACCAGACAGCGTATGCCAGTTTGGGATTTTCATCCTCTTTTAATAAAAGGGGAGAAGCAAGAGCGTGGTGGAGGAGGGAAAAAAAGCTCATGGAAACAGGAAAAATTGTGTCTTTCACATGTCCCAAGGAGCAGAGGGGGGTACAAAGTCTCCATGAGCCCCCAGGAGCAGGTTGAGCACTCCTCAAGACAGCAGTAGCCCTGTCCCCTTCCCCATTGCCTGCAGCCTGCAGGCCGCTGCTCCAGCTGGAGGCGTGGGGCATGTGTTTTCCATTAGTGCAGGGAGGGAGCCCGGGGGGGCAAGACCTTTCCCAGCTTCCAGCTCCACTCCTGCTGCTTGTTGCCTAGCAGGAGTAGTGGAGTTGGCTCCTGCCCACCCCTCTGCTCTGCCCACCCCACCATGGCAAGCTCAGTGCTGGCAGTGGTTGGGTAATCCTGTGGTTTGTGCTCTGCTCCCCTCCTTCACCAATGAATCATGCAGGTCCTTAAGAAATACTTCTTGGCTGTAACAATAGTGGTCTTTATTAGGCACAGACATGAAGGTTTTTTTCCTAGGGCTCTGTGGAGAGGACAGAAGGACATCTGATAGAAACACCCCTGGAAGGAGGACACCATGCAAAATGAAACCACTTCTGGAGCCTCTTCAGAGGCGCTCCTCAGAGTTTCCAGCTGTGAGTGAGGTGTCCCCAGCACTGCCAGCCTGCCCTCTCACCTCAGCTGAGATGCTTGGCCAGAAGAGATCATGACTACAAGGAGAACGTGAGGTGAGGGAGGGAGTGAGGCAGTGCCTCTCCTTCATAGAAACGTGATATAAATGGGGAACAACGCCTGGGGATCAAGAGATGTTGGGTGCATGCAAAGTGAAAGGTCACAGCAAGCCCCCAGGACACGCAGCCATTCCCAAAGACAGGGGTCTTTTAGAGCTGCCTTAGGCTGTAAAATAAATGTCCAGGGAACATCCAGCCTGGTAAAGCTGGATGAATTGTTTGCTACCTCCTCCACAAGCCCTGCCAGTAGAACAGAGTACTCATCTCCCCAGGAAGTGACACACTGAGGGTAGACAGCAGACACAAGGAGAAAGCAAACACAACTCAGTTCTTCCCCCGATATCCTCCATCTCTCTGCACCAGTGAGGACTGGGCTTCTGGGACAACAGCACCTGGCTCTGCAGTTTAGGAGCAGGCTGTGAGACGCTGGAAAAGATTACAAGCAGAAGCTTGTTTATACCAGTATAAAACACACTAATTCATACATTAAAATATTCCACAGGATTTCTCAGATCCATACCATTCAGTAATAGCCATATATGTGAAGTAAATGCAGTACATGTCTTTTGTTTTACCCTGAGAAGTTTTATGTGAGAAGTCCTCCCAAGACCCTAATATCCCGTATTTCACTGAGTGGCTTTTCAGCCACTCAAGAGAGACAAGCTCCCAACGAGATTGTGGAAAACAATTTATTTGACAAATTTCTGATGTGGACAATTTTAGTAGAACACAGGCATAAAATAAAAGTAACTTGTACAATGGATTTCTGGATACAAAATAGTTTGGGATGACAGTGATACCTGGAAATCACTGTTGCTTTCTCGGAAGCGCATGAATTCATAGCAAGAGCACCAATGGAAGCACTGAACAAAATCTCACCCAGCCAAACCACATCTTCAGTGTGGTCCTGGAAACAAATGTGTAAACACCAAGGGCCCACATCACCCACGTAGTGATAGCACCTTTGATATCTGCAGGGTGTGATTCAAAGCCCCTGGCAGATGATGGCAGCCTTTCTCTTGATGTGGTTGGGCTGTGGAATAGGCCCTAATTCAATATATAGTAGAGTTAGTAGGCCTAGGTGTCTAACTCCTAGATAGTCTGGTAGAAACAACACTCCCAGAGATCTCACTGGGAAATAGACAGCTTGACACTTTTGAAAATAAAAATAAAAAATAAAAAACCACTAACTGGGCTCAGAGAGATTTTCCAGCATGGCGTTTGGACCATAAGGCAAGTCATCAGGTTACTTATGAGGTTCCTGGTTTCACTGTAGGACCACAAAATCGGTTAGTGAAGGAGTGCAGTTATGTAGCTTCTTCTCACATTACCCCCATCCCCAGTGGCTGTTGGCCACCTTTCCCTGTCGGTGCCCAGTCCCCTGCTTTGGATGGGAATGTCAGCGCTGAGGTGTGCTCCACCACCCACCTCCAACCCAGCCCTGGGATGTCGGTGGCCCATTGCACTGCACTGGAGGCCAGAGATGCTTCCAGCTCTGCCTAGTGCACAGGTGGTTATGATAATAAGTCCATCTCCTCCCACCAGCATGGGAGATGTGACCCGAACTTGCCAGCCATGACAATGATCCCTTCTCAAAACTTACTGAAATGTTGAAGCACAGCATTGGGTTAGGACCACTGTCAGCTAGGAAAGTGCTCAGATGACATCTGAATGAAAGAGGCAAATGAAGAAACAAACCTGTATCTAAAAAGGGTATAATCAACCTTGTGGGACTGAGCAAGTCCTTAGTGGTACAACATTCCTCATCCTGGTTCTTTCTTGGCAAAAAACAGAGAGATGAGGTTGCTTTTGGTGTTCAGGAGGGTTACTGCTATGTGTACTTATACTTGCCTGCTGCAGGGAGTTAGGGAGAGGCAGTCACAGGGCAGGGGTAGGAGGCTTAAGGCTAGGAAGGGAGAGATGCAGACGGAGAAGAAGGTGGAGAAGGAAGGAGACTGCGCACAGACAAGCTGTGGCACTATGGCTTTCTGTATAGATGCAAGTTCCTCAGGTTGGTCAAGAATACTTGTTATTTTTTTTGTCTTGTTTTTCATTTTTAGGTGAGAGAGAAGCAGGCATAGCCCTGGTAGAAACCCACTTGGGTGCTCAGTCAACAGCTATCTTCCTGGAGACAGTTTGGTAGAAGACGCCACGCAGCAGGGAGGTATAGTCAGGCACACGGAACAGGTGACGCTCCCCATAGACAACATCATAGTTTGCGCTCTTCCCCGTTACCAGGACACGGATGTTGGGCTCGTTGACTTGGCTGCCCACGGCCAGCACGTAGACCTCAATACCAGCCTGCCGAACTTCCTGCACAGTCCTCTCAATGGCCCTCGCGGTGATCCCCTGAGAGTTGCCATCGGAAAACACCAGCACCTTCTTCTTTGCCCCAGCACGAGAGGACCGCTGGTAGAGCCCCATGATGTACTGCAGAGCAGCATTGACATCTGTGGCTTCGTTCATGAACTCCATGTTGTCAACAGCTTTGGCGATGACTGTGTAGTTGCGCTGAAAGGGGACTTCGACTTTCTGCTGGTTTCTGCCACTGTACTGGACCACTGAGACACGCACAGAGTCTTCGGCAGGCTTGCCGGCCTCGAGGAACCGCTCTGCAAGCCGCTTCACAAAATTCTTGGTGGTGTCAAAGTTCTTGCTCCCCACACTGGTGGAGCTGTCCACTAACAGCATGATGTCTGCCGGATTGGCAAAAGTGACTGCAAGAGGATAGATGCAAGGCTTGTTATGCTGCTTTTTTGCTTCCTGCTTTCCATGGGAAGCTGGTGAAGTCATCACCAGCTGTCTCACATGCCTCCTGCTTTGTTAGGCTTAGGAAATCCCCACTGCGGGTTTGCTGCTTTGGTTTCCCTTACTCCAGTGCTACCCTACACGCGTCCTTTTACTCTTTCGTTCCTCCTTTTATTTAGTTTACCACTCCTGTTACTTAATACAGTGGGTGTTTTCCTTGATTTACACTGTCTGGGGAATCACTACATCTTCCCAGGCTGGCCTGTTTCCATGAGGTTTGTATACACTTCTGACATCAAAATGGATCTGTTTGCATTCCTAGCTTTTCAACCAGCTTTCTCAAATATCCTGCCACAGTGCTAATTTTTGTATTGTGCTCAGCCCTCCCTCCATGTGACAATTGATCTCGTTTGTCTTATCTAAAGCCTACAAGGACTAAATCTGGCAGAGCCACTGTCCAGCCTTTTCTTACTCCTGTCCCCCAAATGCTTTGAGCTGGGGTGTGCATGAGAGATCCCAGGTTTGCTCCTCCTCCAGCTCAGCAGCAGAGCCCAGGACCCTCCCTGATATGGGATGTTTCCATCTCTATGTCCCTACACAGACCATCTACTACCTTCCTCACAACAGCATCCACAACCCCTTCATGTGCATGATAGCAAGAGAAGCAGGTACTCACTTGGGCAGGTATAGTCCGGACATTTCTTCTCTGTTAAGAAAATTAAAAAGAGTAACATCACTAACTCACTCAGGAAAATTGCTTCTTCTATAGCACAACTTCCCACAGAGCTGCAGTGGGGACAAATGCTCACTTTGGTTGTAGCCACTTCACACAAGTTGCTATGCAACAGTTACAAGCATGCACCAGAAAGCAAAGAGTATGTGTCTGAAAATTCTGGGGACAGAGATACCCCACAGTGAGTTAGGACCTGGTATTGCTGCAGTGTTTGTAGTCATGAGACACCCTTGTTGCTCTCTGACTGAACTGTGAATATTGCTCCCTTCTCTAAGTACCTGAGCACAACTAAGAGCATGAACAAAGCTATGCGTGGAGAGCAGCTTGCACCCCACACTTTTTGGCTGCTTCGATCATTACTATGATCCTTATTGCCACCAGCCAGAGCTATGCTGCTCCTGCAACATTCCAGGGGTGGGTTACCAGGCTGGGGCCAGGTCATCCCACAGACCCAGGTGCCCCCAGAGAAGTTTTTCACCCACCTCTGCAGACGTATGAGGTGATGTTCTGCAAGAAGGAGTCATCTAGGAGTTCAGCATAGTTGTCTCTCTGAATGGACAGTCCTTGTCTCCTTGGCATGCCTAAACAAGCGATGTCATTCAGTTGGTCTGGGTTTGGGTTGTTCCGGAAAATGTCACCTATTCCAAGGGAAACCACCTGCAGAAAAGTCAGAGTGTATCACTGGTGCATAATTCATTCATAAGTTTGACTGCCTGCCACTGCATGAGTGAGCTTCCAGTGATAGGGGCCTTGGAAAGCAAAACCATGGAGAATCCCAGGGATCCCACATTACTGCTGGTCCCTCCATGGCTGTTCCCTGACAGTCTCCTTGTGCCTCCATGCCCTTACCGGGGTGACCTCACACAGAGAGGTCAGTGGGGTACGGTCCCGCAGCGTGTCAGAGCGCCCGTCTGTGATGACGATGGCCACGTTATTGCTGGAGGTGAACCTCCGCAGCAGGTTTTCCTTGCTGAACTGCAGGGCTTCTCCTGTGTGGGTGCCCCCAGCAATCCATTTCAGATTCTTGACTGCCCTGCAAGCGAACACCAGAGAGCCTGAAAGCCCTGTAAGCAAGCCCTGATTCACAGGAACGGTTGGGATTACACATTTCATTGACACATGGGCATGCTTGCAAGGCAGGGCAAAATCTTGCCTGCACAGGGCAAGTTCCTTGACGTTAGCACTCATTACAAAGGCATCAAGCAACTTTTCACTAAAAGAGCATTTAGCATCCTCGTATTTGCAACAGCTGCTGGTCTAGAGATGGAGGATAGGAGGCGAGTAGGGTGGGTCATGTCTTTGCACTGTGTGCTGAGACCCTGCAGACTCACTGTTTGAGTGCCCCAACGTTGTCTATGTTGGCATCCCCCATTGCCACCAGCTCCTGTGTGTTGTTGTGGCTGTACTGCACAACGCCCACTCGGGACTCCCCAGGCTCAAACTGTTGGAGAAGAAAAGAAGTCAGTTAGGGCCAGGCACCTCCAGGGGCCCTGAAGAGGTCAGGAAACCTGCTGGTGGTTTCATTCTGAACATCTTCATGTCAGGCAGCGCAGCTGCTCTTTGGTGGAGGTATTTATTCCAACAGAAGCAGGTGCAGGTGAGCCCAGTGAAACAAGACCCAAACTCAGGTTCCCCATCTCAGTGGTCTCAACGCAAACCTTTAGGTGGTCAGGAATAGGTGTTTAAAATAAGATATGTATATTTTTCTTAAATAGTAATGTTGCTGCCCAACTCTAGTCTCTCAGGCTATTTACTGGCACTTTACCAGCCAGAGACCTGTCCATGTCCACAGTCATGTCCAACAGAAGGTCCTCATGTCTTTACAGTCCATGACGAGTTACACCTTACAGAAAATCTGAATTCCAAACATCTCTTTCACAGCAGAGGGGTAAGTGGAATTTCCCAGGATGAGTTCAGGGTGTAAATATTTTTATTGCTGTTCAAACTGAAGGTCTTGAAGAACATTGCTCTTTTGTGCTGCAAATATCTCTTTTAGGAGTGTACTTAACCTGTAACCATAATTGAAGGTTGGAGGCATGCAAGACTTCCTAGCTAGTTGTCAGTGACCTCGGAAAGTCACAACACCTCATGCGTTACATACTCCAACTACCTGAAATGCTCTTTGGAACAAGGGATAGACCAAGAAACTGACTGACCAGGCAAACAATGAGTTGTCTCCTTCATGACATGGAGGAAGAGTTCACAGCCACTGCAGTCTTGTTGCCCAGAGAGAGTAACACACACATATTTTGGGACAACAAATTCTGCAAATTTTCCCTACGAATCAAGGGGGAACTGGTGCTCATCAGGTTACACGCTTGAAGCTGAGCTTTGTGGAGGCTCCTGTAGAGTGGAGGCATCTCCCTGTTTTTCCACTTGCAGTGGAGAATAAATTTATCCTGACACTCAGAGGAAATCTCACCTTCACACGTTCGTCTTTGCTTAGGCGGTCAATGACTTTGATGATGAAATCTTTGGCAATCTGGAAGTTCTGCAGGCCAATACTCTCTGAGCTGTCCAACACGAACAGGAGGTCGACAGGACCACAGGTACACTCTGCAGTAAAGCACACAAGTGGAGAGGCTTGTGTTTCCTATCTGAGCTGCTCTCAGAGCAACAAGCTTTGCAGGGAAGCATACCCAAAGCAGTTAGTCTTGGTGGAAGGGCTGCCAAGCACAGCACAAAATTAGGAGGCAAAATAGCTACATAGGAGCTTTTAGAACCAGCTTAATATCTTTTCCCTTTACATTTTTCTCAGCACCCCTTGTAAGTC
The DNA here is from genome assembly GCA_013399175.1 of Odontophorus gujanensis. Taxonomy (NCBI): domain Eukaryota; kingdom Metazoa; phylum Chordata; class Aves; order Galliformes; family Odontophoridae; genus Odontophorus; species Odontophorus gujanensis. Next base: position 25,553 of record VXAB01012223.1, read on the forward strand.
ATGCAACATTGCCAAGCTGTGACTACCCGTGAAACACTCAGTAACTATTTCCAAAATGTGTTTCCTCAGAAGCCTCCTCACTTCTTCCATTTGCCCAACCCAGGAGGACAGAGGTGACACTGGTGGGCTGGAGAAGGCTGACTCAGCTTGCTCCCCTCTTGCCCATAGCTGAAGGACATCATGTACCCTTGGTCCTTGCTTAAGTCTTTTGGATTGCAAACCAAGTGCAAGGCAAGAAGCAGGGACAAGAAGGGGAGTGGGAGGCAAGGAAAAGCATTAGAAAACACTTGCAGAATGATTTTGCCAAATAACACTCACCACAGCATGCTAGAGGAGAAGAGAGAGAAAGAAACACCATTAAAATGCTGCATATGAGGGTTTTCATACAGCACAGACTGGAGGTCTGTGTTTCTGCAAACACAATGACACCTGACTTGGGTGATTCAAGCTCTTGCTCATTTGCAGAGGTTTCCCTTCTGTTTGACATATTCAGATCTCTCTCTTTCAGATCATGATGCCCTGAACTGAAACACTGCATGTGGCAGAGCTCTGTTTCCAAATACAGTATTTTTATTTAAATAAAAAACCTAATCCTGTAGTGTTTTCACATTCATACCCCTAAGCACCCTGTGCTGTTGCAGCACTTCATTACTGAGGGTGCTAAGGTGCAAACATCCCACTGAGCAGGGAGCCAAGCAGAGGAGGAGAAATTCCAGGATACTCACAGCACATCTTCATGATGATGTCCAAGATTTCACACTCCTGAAACCAGAGATGAAGAAACTCAGTGGATATCAGCAGTGGCAGCCGCCTGGCTCCCAAGTGATGCTACCCACCACCCCCACTGCTTTTGTGCCTTCAAAGCAGATTTTGATCTGGAAATGAGTGATGCACAGCTGGGGCTGCTCCCCTTGGAAAGCCCCATCTCCTCACCGCACAGCTTGCAGGACCTTTCCTCCCTCTGTAGGGGTTGCTCTTATTACAAGCTTCCCACAAAACGGGGAGACCTGAGTCACTGTGACACCATGGCCAGAGCATGTCCAGACCCCTTGCTTGGTGGGTAGATTCACCAGAAAGCCAGCAAAGTAAAGAGGAGGGGCCAGGCTGGGAATAATTTCAAAGTCATCCCACACATGAGAGCTGAAGTTTTCACACTGCAAAGGAGGCTTGCTGGTGATGGCCTGATGCGAAGGAAGGAATCCTGGCCAGTGAGGTCAGTGAGGCAGTAATGTGGCAGGCACCATGCAGTCCGTGACCACGAGCCTCCCAGCAGCAACTCCCAGAAGCAAAGACCTAGAAAGCAAGCAGTGCCCCAATCCTGTCGTACTCACATCTGGTCCTGGAGGCCCCACAGGTCCAGGTGGTCCCTGTCAGATAGAAGCGTTGAGAGAGCATTTAAAAGAGCATCAAGAACTCACAATGTCTTGCAGAGAAATGCAGATGGAAAAGTTGCTTGGCTTTCCATCTCCCATCTGGTTGGTGCAAATCCTTCTGGAGCCCTTACTTACCGGGCGGCCTTCAGGACCCCTGTGGCCCTTTGCTCCTTTGATGCCACTGGGACCAGTGGTTGGGTTCTGGAGATGAAATAAAAAGAAAAGTCACAAGGATTGTTCTCTCCTGTGGAGAGAGATTCTCAGTGTCCCTTAGGTGCTGTCAGGAAGCATACAACACCAAATGGAGATGATACCCACCTCAGTCTAACAGAGCTGGAGGTTTGCTAACCTTGAGCTGCAGAATCTCAAATGAACATCTAGAGAGAGCTCTGCTTGCCATCAGTTACTGCACAGCAACAAAGGATGCTTGCAGGCTTACAAAATCTGATGGGCTCTGACAGCACAGTACTAGATCTAGCCCCAAACTCCTACATCATGCTCAAAGAGAAAAGTCATGCAGTTTATAGGGATTACTCACATCATTGCCAGGGTCTCCAGCTTCTCCTTCATCACCTTTAGGACCAACATATCCTTTTGTTCCCTGAAAAATAACAGAGAGGACATTGGTAGCGTGGTGAGGTTGGTGCAGACCTTGTGACAGCTGGCCTGGAGAGGGGGCAGAGAGCTATCTGTAAGATTACTAGCACTAAAGGTCAATGTTAGATATCAATGAGATCTCCATAGTTGGCTTTCCCTGCCATAATCACTCTCCCACTCCCCCCAGCTGGTTCTTCTAACACCAAATGCTGGTTCTGGGGCACTCTGAGAGCACTTCGCCATCCTTGAGTGTTGTACAAAGGCAAGACACTTCTACAAGAAGTAGAGGTGGGAGGGAGATACGTGTGTAAGATAAATGGGGTTCTGGGTGAGCGGGCTGTTTCAGGGAGACCGTTTTACTACACAACAGAGAGGCTCTACAAGCCAAAGTACCAAGAGAAGACACTAGCCAGGGAGTTCTCTATTGGGTATAGAAGGAGGCAACACACTTACATTAATGCCAGGGTTCCCTCTGTCTCCTTGCTGACCCTGGAAATGAAGAAAAGGAAGTGTGTTAGGTCAGATGGGCATAAATAATGGTCATATAATTTCAAAGCAGCACACTAAACTTACAGGGGCACCTGGGAATCCAATAGTGCCGTTTCCAGGAGGGCCATCCTCTCCCTGGAAAGAAGGGAGAAGTAGATGAGAAAATGACCAGCAGAATCCTCAGACAGCACAGCAGAAGATCTTGTCTTCCTTTGCAGCCGCCATGAGGAGGCAACAGCCCTCCTTGCTCTTCTTGCAGAGCTGTGTTTGGAACAGTTGTTGTATTCATTTATGCTAAATGAGCTAAATACTATTCTTACTACTACTTCTTCCCTGGGGCAGAAACCAATTTTGCTGTGCCTCCCGACTTCTCATGCCTGCTCCCACTCCCCTCAGCTGCACTCACAGAGAGCACTGCTCCTTTGTAGTGCTTCACAGAGTGTGGGGGGCACTGGGGGAAGAGTTGCCTATATCTCTCTTGAAGACTAACCTCTCATTCTCTATTTTAAGTGGGAAATGGAGAAGAGTGAGACAGGAGAAGCCCTGAAGTTCTGATGGTGACACTGCGCTTCTCAGAGATCAGGGATATGAGCACAGGCTGGGAACCCTGGGCAATATTACCTCCATTGCTGAAAGTACATTCCAAGGTGGGGCTGGGCCTTGCAAAGGGTATGCATGCTCAAAGAGAGCTTCTTGCAAGTTTCCCCAACGTATTTCAGCTGTTTATGGAAGCCATTTCTTTTCTTCCTGATCTAGACCGTGCTGCATGGAACCAGTCAGCTGTAGATCCTTCCCACACTGCATGCAGTCTCCATAAACACCACTCACCCTTTCTCCCATTAGGCCAGGATCTCCAGGCAACCCGGGTGCTCCAGGTAATCCCTTGGGGCCCTGGAAGGATCAGAAGGAGGAGTCAAGCTCTGTGCACCATTCATTGAGCTGGGAAGATGATGCTTTCTGAGGCTACCTGCAGTGATCTGGTCCCTTGCTTCCTACTTGAGACCAGCACTGGGAATACAACTGAGAGCTGGGAAGAAGCCCCTTTCATCCAGGAGCAGCAGGTAAGGGTTGCTCAAGCCCTCCACAGGGGATTTTGGCTCCCCTAGCTTCTGCCAGAGGAAGGAAAAACTGCAAGGTGAAGCCAGATCACTTGTGGTGCAGCTACACCCTCACCCTGAAATGGCCTCTGGGAAACGGGGAAAAGGTAGTCATGGCCTTAGGGATCCATGGCCTGGAGATGTCTGCCAGGAAGCTGACACCTCACTTTGCTCCCAAAAAAGGGTTTCCAAGACCTATGGGATATGTGGACAGTCTCAATGGGCAGCATCTCTTGGTCTTCCCTAAATTCTCTCCTCCCGAGAAGATATGATGATGAAGCAGCACTGACCTCATTGCCACGGGGGCCATCATCTCCTCTGTAGCCCTTTGGTCCTGGGGGTCCAGGCTCACCCTAGGAGAACACAAAGAGTTGTCACATGAGCCCCTCCTTGGAGGCTCTGATCCCTTCATTTCATACTGTGACGGGTGGGAGCTGGCTCCTCATGCCTTGCACTCATCAGTGAGTCACTTCCACTGAGGAGAAAGGCTCTATTCATGGGGTTCAACTCAGGTGAGGAGGTACTCCAGAAGGAGGGCCCAGAAGGGGAGAGGCTAGGGGAGGCAGGATGACACTTTCCAGCAGTGAAGCACAGCTGGGCTGCATACTGGCATTGCACTGATGTCCCTTCTTGGTGGATCATATCACTCTGACACTGTCACAGCTCTCCCTGTGTCTTGGACTTGTCTCACAACAGCTGGGCAAACGGAGGCCCTTCCATGGCTGTGGGGATTCTCTGTCCCCAGGAGGCTGGATCTGCTGGAATAGACCAAAGCTGTCACTCTGCCACATCCTTCAGTGGCCACTTGGTCCGTCAGCTGCAGGGCTAGCCAGAGACGTTCAGAAACAAGAGCGTGAGGAAAGAATGCAGGAAGAGGGTGTTTTTTTGCTTTGCATTTTTTTTTTTGTTTTGGTCTTCACGAGGTCCAAAAATGCCCACGGAAGCCTGAGACAACAGAGGTGGTTTGTACTGATGAGATTTGGGAGAGTGGGAGATGTCTTCAACCTAGCCCAGCTTTGTAGCGTCTGTCTCTCACCACCCACAAGCTGAGGAAGCTTTAGTTCCCTCCAGCTGTCCTTGCTGATCCCCTTTACACACTCTTCTTTCCAGGGAAAGGCACATAAATGGTGGCAGAGAACTTCAAAATTGTGTATTGTAGAGAAGAGCAAGAGCTTGCTTAGAGGCATGTGACCCTGATTTCTGCACAAGAACTCAAAAGGGATAAAGCTGGGAATGAGGGACTGGATCTCATGACCACTCACATCAGCCGAAGTTGAATTCTGGACACACTTGGCTCACACTGGTCATAGGTGACTTCACTGTAGCAAACAAGTTAAAACCCTTTGCAGCCCCAATGGGGTTTGTGAAGATGTAGGATCTTGAATTCTTAAGTCTTTAGCAGTTTCCTAACCTCTTTTCCTTCCAGGTGCAACAAGAACTGTAGGAGGGATGGGCACCGGAGTCATGTGGAGATGGACCACCAAAGCTGCCCAGGAGACCAGGGAGCAAGCATTCTGACCTCTAGTTTCTCTTGCAGACAGAAGGGAGGGTGAAACAGAGTCACACGTTAGCAGGAACTCTTTCTCCTTGCCAAGATAAATGTGCTCTAAGAGCCAGAGCTTGTAGATAACACGGCTTGAAAAACACTTGTGTTTGCCGAAGTTCTTCCCTTGCCCAAGCCCAATTACACATTTATTTTTAATTTGGCCAAGCAAAAGCATTTTTGCTCTGTTTATGGAAAAAAACATCTTTGCTTTACGACTGCTTTTTAATTCTCCCTCGAGTGACCGGGATGCTAGGGCAGCTGCTGCTCTGGGGAGGCATCAGATGTGCGGCTGTAGCACTTCCCTCTTTGACAGCGAATGAAGTTCAGTGCTCCTGGGAAGGGCAGATGGACTCCCCATAGGCTTGGTGACAGCTTCCTCTCCTTTCTGCCAATTAAGGCAGGCTGGAGGGAGGATCTTTCCCAGCCTGTTGGCCCATCATGCTCACACTGCTTTGGCTGCCAGGCTTGGGTCAAATCTCCACCTGAATTCTCTCTTATCCTGCTCAGTCCTCCTGCCTCAAAACTGGAATGAGACTCTATGCTAGGAAAACAGCCTTCTTCCTTTACTGGAATCAACCCATAGTACTAGCCCATTACATGCATACATACAAATAACTACTCTCTGACCAGTGGTACCTCCCACTGTGGTCATGTCCAATAAGCTGGATGCTGTCAGATACTCTTCAGTTGTGGCCAGAGCAGTTTAGCTCAGTTAAGGACAGAAGGATATGGACAATTCAATGAGGATTTGCTGCTCTTCACTAGCACAAGGCAGGCTTGAGGGCATTCTGACTCTGGGCAAGACCTTGACATGAGAGTGTTTCTCCCTAGGTTACGGTGTGGGGCAGGTCTGCTGTAGAGGTTGGCCTGTGCTGGGAGAGGCAGGAACACAACAGAGGACCCTTTGTGGCTGTCCCATACTCCAGATCTCCTACAGGGCTCTTCAACAGCTGGCTGACCACAAAGGAGTTCAAAAGCTCACACACTGATCTTCATTCCTCACGCCTCAGGGAAATCCTGTTCTAATGGTATGGGAGCATTTATCTCAGTACTTTCCTATACCTTGAGCTCTATTGAAACTCTGATGATTACAGGAGTAGGAGGGCAGTTGTGTCACAGAGCTTCATCCAAGAGTGATGTCAAAGCACTCTTGCTCAGGTGGAAAGGCCATGCTGGTTATTGCCAACAGTGCTATCTCCATTGAGGATTAACCCAGCAACTCCAGAAGAGTTGTGTGGGAACTGGGTACAACTTTGAGAGGAAAGAACCTTTAATTGTGCAAGGGATAGAAGCCTTCCTTCAGCAGGAGGAATCCAGCTCTGTTCTCCAGAAAGCCAGTGGGGTCTCAGATCATTTTCTTGAAGTGCACATGAACAAGTGGGCCTCAACGTCGGAGGACCAGGCTCACAGTGAGCAGACTTGAGAAGCAACTGGCTTTGGGACAGACCATCTGCCGACGTGAAGGGTGTCAGGCCACTGCCAAGGCCTTGTCAGGCCGTCCTTGCTCTCACAAGACATCTCATTAGCTCCCATGATCAAGGCGAGCAGAGTCTGGCTGCAGGCCTGAACATTCTGTGCACCACTGCCGCTCATGCTTGCCGGTTTCCAGATCTGTCAGTGAGATGTGTTGACATCTGTTTCCACAGGACTGGGAAATGACGTGGAGATCTTTCTGTCCCCAGCCCAGCAGCCAAGTCTCCATTTTCTAGCCCTGCTCAAACTCTGAGTTCTCCTAGAAATCACTGCCCTTCTGCACTGGCTTTGCTGCCTGGTCTGGAACATGCTAAGACTTTGTTTCAAGATGCTGTGGCATCAGTTGAGCTTTTGACCACAGTCTCCCTGCCACCCCATGCACTTCCACATGCGATCCAGGAGGTTAATCCAAAGTCCTACCTGGTCTCAGCCTAGCCCAAGAGGTCCTTCCCGCCCTTGGTCACCAGGTGGTCCAGGCTCTCCCTGAAAACACACACAGAGGACATGAGAACCAGAGAGGCATGCACAGGGTAGGAAGGGCCCTGCATGCAACGGGGAACAGGGACACAGTGCCAGTAGTGTGTGCTGGGTAGGAACAGTCATCCTAAGAGTTAGATTTCAGGTTTCAGGTGGGAAACAAGTACAGTGAGTCAGTGCAGGGCAGCCTGGAAAACCTGAGGCACACACTGCAAGGCTCTTTGTGCAAGGTGCTGCTCTGCCTGCAGCCCCGCTGAGATGGGAATTGTTCAGGGACTATCTGACAGTCGTGCCTGGCTTAAAACATTAGGGATGGTGGTTGATAGCTTGGTGACCAAAAGCTCTTGCCTTCAGGCTAGAAGCTTCCAGATGCCTAAGCCAACGAGTAAACATAAAATAACTTTCAAATAGCTCTGAATACTGGTGGAGGTGTTTCTGTTGAAGTTAGCAAGCCTTGTGCTTGATATGAAACTTGGAAGGAGGCAGCCCACCGTCTGCAGAGCAGGCTGATGGCAGAACACTGGTATGCACCCATCACCCATATACATTTGCCCCACACAACACATGCAGTGGTGCTGATATGCTTCCCCAGCAGGGGACAGGAAGAGGGAGGCTGCCAGCCAGGCTTTGTGTAGCCCATCCCAAAACAGCTTGCACCTGGACATAAAACAGCAAACACTTGGCAGTGCTGGCACCACGGGGGTGCTGTTCCTGGATGCTGTCCCACACAGCAGTAGCATGTAGGCACCTCTGCCATTGGCCATATGTTTGTCCTTTTGTCCTGGTCTCATTGGCCCCATGCTTGCAGCAGTGACTCATTCCTGACAGGCCAAACAAATAATTTCCTATTGAGTTCCACTCAATCCTGCAAAGGGAGGGAGGTTTTATCCTCATCCAGGTGTCTGCCTACCACTGTGCCCTCCTTACTGAGATCTGCCTGCCTGCACAGCCCCACCACTCCCTTAGGAGGACACCCTACTCATTTGCTCTCACTGTCTGGTTAATTAGCCACGGACTGCTCTCTGCCTGCTCTCTGGTCATGCCTTTCTCTGAGATATTTCTGTTTGTTGATAATCCATCACTGTGAAGGTGTGATTGCCAGAGGATGGTGCCAGGGTGGGACATGACCCATCATGATAGGCAGGTGCATGAGCCAAGCTTGCCCACTGACCACCCATTTCCATCCCAGCTGCCCAACGTGCCACCATTTGCAAGCAGATGCCAGCAGGCTCCCCATAGATGTAGTTACCAGATCTCCTCGTGGCCCACGGTCACCTGGTGAGCCTGGGGGTCCTCTTTCTCCATTGCTGCCCTGCAAGGTGGTTGGAATGCAGATTTAGGATCCCTCCCAGCACTGTATGACCCTCCCTCATCACCCACTCATGGACACCAGCCCCAGCTGCATCCTGCCCATGCTCACCCGGTCTCCTGGAGGGCCATCTGCACCTGGTGAGCCTTCATCCCCTGTCTCCCCTAAGGGTCCGGGCTCTCCTCTGTTGCCAGGAGCACCCTGTAAGAGCAAAGACAAATCAGTGAGTTTTGAAGCAAAGCCCTGCATGCTAGCGAAGCCTTGGCCAAGCTCTGCTTTGAGGCAAGGCTGGGAAAGTGAACTCTCCTCCTTGCGGAAGACTTGTGTGAACTTTTCACCAACCTTCTCTCCAGGACTCCCAGGAATGCCCTGCCGGCCAGGATTTCCATCTTCCCCAGGCTCCCCCTTCACAACATAAGAAGACACGTCAGTACCAAGGGGTGCATTTTGGTCCCCATGCTGTGGTGGATGGCAGGAGCTTTGGCTTGCCCTGAACTCCCTTTTCCTCTGCAGTCCCACAGAGGTCCCCAGCCCCAATGGATCCCTCCACCACCCCACCACTGTGAGCCACCATTTCCCAGGAACCTCTCAGCATTTTGGGAATATCCATATCCAAAGTGGACAGAGGACATTTGTCTTTGTTGCAGGTTGGAGCCCACCAAGCACGCCTCCTGTGCCTGTGGCTGGGCACAGCAAGGGCAGTTCCACAGTCCACCAGGCTGGAGAAGGTGAGGTGGGCACCACGGACTCACCTTTGCTCCTTTGGGTCCATAAGCACCGGGATCGCCCTTTGGTCCAGGTGGGCCCTGAGTTCCCTGTTGAAAAAAAAAAAAAGCCTAGCACCATTACCTGTGGAAAATGGCATGGGGGGAGGCACAGGTTGGCTCACAGCCTCTCAGCATGAAGAGAAAGAGGGATGGGTGACACGGGATGACACAGCACTCTTGCACTGTGGGGCTGTGTGAGTCCAATGATGGCAGCTTTGCCATCCAAATCTCCAGTACGTTCAGCCTGAAGCTGCTTGCTGCTTTGCACTGAGCTCTTCCTCTCACCTAGCTGCCTCCAGCCAGACATGGCATTGTCACACAGCACAGTGCAACAGGAGCAGCTTCCAGGAGAGGACAGGGACAGCTGTCCAGGAACCCTATAGGACAACATGTACATTTCCAAGCATTCCCAAGCAACAGGTGCCCATGGGGTACATACATCAAATCCAGGTGAGCCTTTGCAGCCAGGTAGCCCAGGGTATCCAGCTTCTCCCTACAGGACAAACAGAAAAAGTGGTGATGTGAGCACTACCTGTGGGATGTCCCAATGTACCCCTGCACATGGATCCCAGGTAGGACGTGGGCTCCTGTTTGGGGCCCCAACATAGTTTTAGGGGTGTTTGGGCAGCACCCAGAGTCCTCAGGCTGAGCAGGGCGCTGGGAGGGGGGGGAACAGTTTACCTTCATGCCATCAATGCCATCAATCCCACGCTTGCCCTTCTCACCCTGAAATGAAGACAAGAGACCATGAAGAAGTGGCTTCCAAAATCCCTTCCTCCCTCCCACCTCAAGCATCAGTGGGGAAGAACAAGTGGTGCAAAATCTAACCTTGGCTCCTTTGGCTCCTCTCAAGCCCTGCAAAGTGGAAGAGAGAGGTCAGGACCCTCAGACCTGCTGTCCTTTTCAGATGCCAATGCTGGCAGGAGGGTTGGGTGCATAGGCAGTGGGCTGCCAGCCACGCAGGAGGCACCAAGACCCCCTCAAGTCCTTGCTACCCTCACCTTTTCTCCTCGACTTCCTTTGTCACCCTAGTAATGAGAAGAAAGAGGGAAAATGGAGAATGAGGATACCAGCAGCTTGTTTCCCATCTAAAAGCCATGCCCACCAGTCTGCAGCCCCACGTACCTTCATTCCCTGGTAGCCAACAGGCCCCATGTCCCCTGGCCTACCCTGGAGGACGGAAACACAGTGTTACATAGGCAGATGCCGGTACCAGTCAGCATCAAGGGGGTGGTCCCCATTCAGGCCTTTACATTGTTACACACCTGCTCACCAGCATTTAAAACATGACTCTGTAATGTCTCTTGACACACCCTGTTGGGATGTGCTTCTTGTCGCCACTACCACAGCCCTCTCCCCTGGTCCTGCTCTTCCTTTGCCCGCTCTAAGTGGCATGGGATTCTATGGGGTGGCCAATCTCCAGCATCCCCAGCCATTCCCAGGGGTGAGGGAAATGGGGTAGCATGGGGACGCATCATTCGGGGTGAAATGGAAGGGCATAAAACACTCAGGAAGGAAAAACATGCACATGCAGTTTTCAAACTGGGCACACAAAGGCTGAGCACATTTATGTGTGTGGGAGAAATGTTTCTCCCCAAATAAATGGACCTAAAAAAAAGGGAGGAGGAAGAAAATGGTTTCTTTATAAAATTAGCTTATTATGTACTGAAGGTTTCCCCATAACACTGATGTGCTTGCAGTGTTGAGAGAGAGCTCAGGGTACACCCCATGAATCAGAGAGGCATGCCACAGGAGGGGCAGCTGCTTGGAACAAGGAACAAGGCAGCATTATGGGACCCTATGCTGGTTGGGCAGATGCAATTGGGATGTTTCTAGGTCACTGTTCCTTTCCAGGGATAGCTGTCTGGGACACCACCATGGGAACGGGATGGTACAGGGGTACAGGATGGTGACCTTCAAGGGATGGTGCAGTGCTGACACCAAGTGCAGGTCCCCATCACCCTGCCAATGAGGTTGTGCCTGAGAGCTCTGGCAGAGCCACCAAGCCTAGTTCTCTGAAAACATAAGATCATAGAATCGTTAAGGTTGGAAAGGCCGCTCAGATTGTCTAGTACAACAATCAGTCTATCACCACCATGCCCGCTAAACAACATCCCTCAGTGCCACTTCTTCATGCTTCTTGAAAACCTCCAGAGTTTTCTACTTACGGGGTCTCCGGCATCCCCCTTCTGACCAGGAAGACCTGGCTTTCCTCTTTCTCCCTGAAATACAAGATGGAAATAAAGTTAGCTCACTTTCCCCAGGAATAAAATGAGGCTGAACGAAGAGCAGGGAGGTGATCAGGACAATGCCCTGTGGAGCAGAGGACAGAGGCCACATGGGACACCTGTTCCCATCACCTCCTTGGCCAAGGGGTGACTTATGCCCCACTGAGCATCCCTGTGGAACTCATCTCCCAGTGGCCAGAGGCTGATCCCTCACCTCGTGGCCTGGGTCACCAGGAGGTCCTGGGGGTCCTCGGGGAGGCTGTGGGAGAGAGGTGGGGATTAGATGGAGCCACCAAGGCACAGTATGGGGACACAAGGAAGGGGATAGAGGCCTTGAAGGCCTAACTCACATGGCACTCGAAGGAGCAGCACTGGCCAGAGAAAGGGATAAAACAGCGTCAGAAGAAGTGGTAGCACTATGCCTTGCTCGGGGGCATCCTCGAGGCTGGGCAGAGTGGTGCCACCAAATCCTGCTGGGTAGGGATGAGCACAGGGCATGGGTTTGGTGTACCAGGGAACACTCACCGATTGCTCCATGTTGTCTTTCTGCAAGGCAAAAAGCAAAGAGAGGCGGGTTGTGAGAGTGGAGGGAGCCCAGGGCAGGGGTGGGCTGAGCAGGGGGACAGGCAGCACTCACAATCATCTCGATGATGTTGTTGATGGTCTCCTCCACATCGAGGTCACGGGTTGGCTTCAGGCTGGTGGCAGTGAAGTTGCGGCGGTAGGCATGGTCCGTGGCGATGATGTTGAGACGTTGGTCCTAGGGTTGGGAGTCAGAGTGAGACCTGCAGGCACTCATGTAGGATGTACCCAAGGGACAAACTGGGGACCCACATCCTCCCTCCAGCCCTCGGTGTGTCCCCAGATCCCAGTGTTTCCCACACTCGGGCTCCGTTGGGTGACCACTTGTCTCCAAACAAGGCAGTGGAGCCCCTATACACCAAGTGCTGCTGTACTGGGGCAGCACAAGACTCCTGCCCTGGAACTGCTGCTAAGTCCCTACCAGGTGGTGCGGTGAGATGGCGACAGAGAACACTTTGATCCCCAAATGTTTGGCTTCATTAGCAGCATCGTCCAGGCCTCCGCAGGGCTCCTTGTACCCCTCCAAAGGGTGTCCATCAGTCACCACGATCAGGTATTTATTCTCCTTGAGATGGGAGCCACTGCAAGGATTTAAACACTGCGTTTAGTGCTGAAAGGGTTTTAGCAGGTTTGGCAGGAGGCCCCAGCGCCTCAGCCTACAACCAGGCTTGCCTAATCCCAGCACAGGTGGATCAACAGCAACCTCACAATTAGGTGACCTTCACATGGGGGACAGACCTGCACAGGGACATCCCAGCCACCATCCACTCAGTGCAGCACCACCCCGTCCTTTCTCCCAGCCCTGCTGCCGTACCCGACCAGCAGCCGCTCGATGCCCTGCTTGATGGCACAGTCAGTGTGGGTGCCCTTCCCAATGTAGTTGATGGCTGACACGCTGTTCTTCAGCTCAGCCCTGCCGCTGGGCATGGCAGTGAGGTCCTTGATGATGACGACAGAGTCACTGTAGTGCAGAGCCCCAGCGTTCCATGCCAGGAAGCGGTCGCAGCGGAAGTACCTGCATGGGGACACCAAGACACGTGCCTTCAGTGTGGCTCCACAGTCCTGTTACCAACGCCCTGCCACCTTCACTGCCTGCAGCGTGAAAAGCAGTTCCTCTGCTGAGGCTTTGCAAGGATTCCCCGTTTTCCCTGTGCTTGGGTCTGAAGCCATAACCTGTGCCCCCCAGAATGACACTCAGAATGCTGGGGCCAATCCTGAACAGATGTGTGGCTGCACACTTCCCACGCTTGTCTTCTCTCTTTCCATGAGGACCTTCCCTAAAGTACCCCAAACATCACTGTCCATCCACCCATCCCTGATGCACCCCAAGCCCACTACACTACATGTGGCACTACGGACAGGGTAGTAGCATGCAGGGCAATGACCCCACAGTGTGTAGGGAGCATAAGGGTGGTCAGTAGATGCTGGGTGTGGGCTCAGGCTGCCCATCTTCTGTCTGTCTGTATGTAGTAGGGGCCCAGGACAAAGCCTGATGTCATGCTTAGGAGCTAGGCTGCATTGATGGGGGCCTGGTAGGTTGTCCCCAAGCACGTGGTGATGTGGTGCTGCCATGACATGGCCCTTCCCTGCATCCTGCTTCTCCAGCTCTGGGGAACATAGGTGGCCCTGGGCACCCTTAGATGCCCTCCACCTGGAAAAACGAGGGTTAGATTGGTCTGGTGGCTGTGAGGGTGCACCTAGGAGCAGCCCTCTGGGAGAAGAGGTTGTGTTGTCCCACAGGACCCCCAAAGCTGGGTTCAGTGCCTGGGAGACACATGTAGCTCTGCACATGCCTTTATCTTCACATTTAACACCGAGATGCCCCATGGACACCTAAGCATGGTGGTATCCCCACAGCCTTGCTCTCCTGCAGCATCCCACCCAGCTCTGGTCCAAACCCAGAGACCCAGAGGGCAGCGTTGAGCAGAGTACCTTTCGGTCAACTTATCGATGAAGCGGTTGGTGAAGTCTTTCACTTGCGCCACGAGGTCCCCGAAGGGCTTCACCCTCAGGGCCACACTTTCGGAGGTGTCCAGCACAAAGAACAGATCCACGGGGCAGTCTGGGGGCAAGCAGAGCGGTGTGGCACGGCATTGCTTTCCGCTGAGCCCCCAGCACAGCCATGGGACAAGCACCGGGAGCACAGTGCTGAGCTGCTAATCTCACATGCAAGCAGGCACGTAGGGCTGAGATTGTTCTTCCTCAGCATTTCTGCTTTGGTATTTACAGTAAGCTGGACCGTGTCTGAGCACATAGCCAGAAAACGTCCATTTGTGCATTCTTCCATTCTTTCCCATTTGCATTCAAGTTTGCAAGACCACTGTTAGTATTTACAAAAATGTGCAGCTGCAGCAACCATTTAAAACAAAACCAAACAAAACCAAGACCCGGCAGCTACGACCACAAAGAGAAATTCACGACTTTCCAACACGTCTCAGTACAAACACCATTGCAGAGTGGAGTGAAACTGAAAAATGTGCCCAGATTGACGTCCCTTGCAAAGACAAACCCTTCCCTGCATCCCAGCTCTGCCAAGGACACCTGGCCAGCACAAAACAAGCAGATCCACTTAATCCTAGAGCCTGGAGAATCATAGAACCAAAGAATCGCCATCACTGGAAAAGACCTCTAAGATCAGCTCCCACACAGCAAGCAAAGCCCGACAGCCCCACGCTCCTCCAGGCTGTGCCCCGCTTACCCTGAGCCCTAAAGACACGGGCGTTGACTTCAGCCTGCTGAGCCCAGGAAGACCCCAGAAGGAGCAGCAGCGCCAAGAAGGAGTCGTGCAGCCCCATGTCGCCGGGCTCAGATTCCCATCGAGCTGCAGCGAAGGGAGGAAGGAGGGAGAGGCCGGGACGGGGGTGGTTTCAGCGCTCGGGACCCGGGGAAGGAAGAGTGGGGGGGAGAGGGTGAGGAGGAGACTCCGCAGCCGGGACGGAGGGAGGGACCAGGGCTGACCGTGCTGACTCAGAAGCCAGCCTGCACTTCTCGCCGTCTTTCTGTGCTCGTTGTACCCGTGAGAACTCCCCGTGAGCTGCTGCCGAGGGGCTCCGGGGTCCCCCAGCTGCACCCTGCGGGCTCGGAGCCCTGAGCTGAGCCCATCGGGGGATGGAGGATGGCAGCAAGCTGCATAGCCAGGAGCTGAGCCCTGCCCTCTGCTGAGCAGGGTATCCACTGCAGGGAACATCTGGGCAGGGGGCATGGCAGGGGCACCAGGCTCATCCTGGGAAGTGCCTTCATCCTCTGCTCTCGGGGCTTTCTGCCCTTTCTCCCAACGGGTTGAGATGAGACCCCACATACACTGACGGAGTGTGGCCCCCAGCTGCACCGTGCCCGTGGGGGCTGAAGCTGGTACCCTAACCATTAGGGGTATCTGCAGTCCTCCTAGGATGCTGGCCTTGAGTGCCCGGTGGGAGCCCTTCGGATCCACAACCGCCCTGTGGCCCACAGCCCTCACAGACAGCCTGCACTCCATGTCTGGCTCAGGGAGTGAGCCCCACACTGCTCAGCCTGGCTCTGCCTGGTGCTGAGGTTGGGGTTTTCACTTGTTGGAGTAGGTGCAGCCCGACTCTCATCACAGAGCAGTGTTCATTTCCACCAGGGAGAGAGGGGAACACTGGGGCCGCTCCTGCTACAGCAGTAGCTTGCTTGTACCCTTCCATGGTTTGAGAGGGGGCAAATGGATGTGTTATCCAGGCCGAGGGGTATTTTACTGGAAAGAAACCCAGAGAGGAGTAATCTGGGCTGAAGCACATGGCAGCTGGGTGTCACCACTAGGGATTCAAGAGCACAAACCCAGCTGATACCAATGATCTGCGCACAGACAAGTTGCACAAAGCAGCATTTCCTCTCCTGCTTATGCAGTGTTGTGCTTCTGCACCTGCATGGCCATTCCAGAAGAGCTCCTGCACTCACTGGATGTGACTGCTCAGGTTCCTTGCTAGGGACAGTCCTATTCCTCATCCCCCAACACATGGAGATGTGCTCTGGGATCATGGCTTTCCCTGGGATTCATTATAACCCAGACCCAGAGGCTTCTCCTCAAACATCACCCAGCCCCTTCCCTCTCCTCTCCCTTTTCCTATCCTGCTACTGTTCCTCTCCACCTCTCTGCACAACCATTCTGGCAACATCCTTGTGCAAGTGGTCTGGGGAAAATGTGGTGGGAAGAAGCTTCAAGTTGAGATCTTCAGAGAACATTAAGGAAGCTGTAGTTACACTGAGTAGGACTTCCATCAGCAGAGGAACCTGTCTGCAATCTGCAGATGCATTCAGTAATGATTCTTTGGATGAGCATCATCAGAAGTCAGAGAGGTTTTTTATTTGCTCGGCTGCTTCACTCTTTGTGCTTTGCTGGGAGTAACAGAGAAGCTGAGCTTTCTGTCCTGCAGTAGAGGGCAGAGGGACACCTCAGCCATCTCAAGACTGACCCGGCCATGCCAGTGAACCTTGGTGGTGATGCCACAGCTTGTGAACGGTACAGATGGGCTGTGCATGGCTCTGCATAGCTGCATTCCATCAAGTTATCCCAAACATGTCCCTTCTGCTGTCTGCGTCTCCCCAGGCATGGGCTTGGATCTGCACTCATCTTCAAATGGAGTATTTAAAAACTTATTTTATTTTTTATGCTCAAAAGGAGTATAAAAGCTTATTGCCTTTTCCAGGTCTACTAAAGCAGGACTAGTGGCTAGTGAGGTTCCCAAGACACCAAACCTTGGATAAGTCCAAACTGGTTTTGCATGAGTCCAGCCAGTGGCCAGGCTAGCAACCTGCAGGCTGACCCAAGGGGTTCGGCCAATTGTTGAGTCAAAGAATGTGCCACCATGTCCCAAAACCTACAGACTTTTCCTGCAGTTCCTGAGGACATGAACACCTCAAGGACATGCTAAGAGTTTGGGTAAAGGTGCTTGCTCAGAAAGGTTGTTCTCTGCCTGGTCCCTGCAGGATGTGTCTATCCAAGGGTGCAGCAGGACCCCAGCCCCTATTGCTTCACAGCTGCAGGAGTCAGTGTGCATGCCCACGTCCCTCCTCTGGGCTCACTTGCAGTCTGAGCTGCATATGGGGCTAACCATGACCCCAGAAGAAAGCCTGTAGTCTGTGGTGGTTCCACACACAGTGATTCTTCTGCCCATATAGAGGGTGTCAGCAGGAGGAGCAGCCCTCGGAGCAGGGTGGCAGTGGGACAGAGCCCTGGGACTGCAGAGTCACACTTCCAGCATTGCCAAGTGGGCACGGAGCCACACAAGAACACCAGGAAGGGTCTCAGAATCCTTCAACTCCCTGCAGAAGGGGCTGGGGGAAAAGCTAGCCCCAGCCATGCAGCACCTCCCAAACACCTTGGCACCAGTGTGAGCAGCAGCATTACAGCTTTCCCTTGCTGCCAGGGGAGGACCTGCACCACTGCCTCTTCTCACCCGAGGTGAACTCCTCCACATGCCATGTGCCAGCACTGGTGGGGTGGGTTCCCATTCCTTCCTTTCAGCATTCTTCCCTTCCAGCAAGGGTAGCCACATCAGGGCACACAGCTCTGAGAGCTCTTCTTCTTTTCTTAAATGCTTGAGGGTCCCAGCAGCCCATGCTCATGCCCATTAGTGAGCATCCCCATCTGCGGCTCCCCAGGCTGCCCCACAGTGCTGCAACAGGGAGGGGGGCTGGCAGTGAGAGGGTTTCATTCACCCCACTCAGGGTACCTCCACCACCACTCTGCAGACCCTGTGCATGTTGGCATGGCCCCATAGGCAAAGCAGTAGCCCCACGCCCAGGCTGGCTTGGGGCGGGTTAAAATTTTCCCTGTTACCTCACACTGGCCTCTGGTCCTATGGAAAAACAAACCATCTGGTAATCATATTTCTCTCCTAGCTGTCTGAGCCTGTGGGAATGCTTGGCTGGCTTTCTTCAGAGAGAAGAGCAAAAGGGAAGGCGTTGGATGTAGCGTGGGAGTTGGAATAGAAGGCATGGCACCAGACACAGCCACACGCTGTCACCACTGTGGTGGTACCCTACAGGGCAACTTCTCCAGGGCTGGGTCCATTGTCAGGCTGTGCTCTCATCCCCAGGCCTGGTCCCTTCACCCACCAAGGCACAGACCCCACAGCCACAGGGGTGGGATTGATGTGGGCACACACTCGCCGAGCAGGCTCATTGTCACGGGGAGGGGATGTGAAGCTCTTGGGCTGCTGCAGCACCATTGTGTCTCAGCGCATCCTCTGACCTCCTCAGTGTGCAAGCCTTTGCTTTTCTGTGTCACAGCTTAGTTCTGAACTCTCTCTGGGAGTCAAGAGCCCATCCCTGCTTTTCTTATTGCCTGATCTCTGAAGTACAGTTTCATTTTCCTTCTTCACCACCAGCAAGTTCCAGGATGTGTGGGGCTCTAGCTTGCTCACGCACTCTCCAAACAATCCCCCTGGGCTGGTGTCATGATACAGTGCTGCACAAAGCCAGCCTGACCCATGCCACACTGCTGCATGGATGCTGTGTCCCAGCCAAGAGCTGTTCCTGTCCGTGTCCCCAAGTTCCCTGCATGTCCGTTCCTGAGTGTTCCTGCTCTCACTTCTTCAGCACGTACGCCTTGAGCTCACTATTTGCAATCACTACAGTGGCCATCCCAGCTGACTGGGTGCAAGCCTAGCACTCAGCCCAGCTATCCTTCCAGCAGAGCCAACTCCAGCCTGCAGCCTTTTCCTAGAAGCACAAAACAAGGCAGCTACCCTTCCTGGCACGGACAGATTCCCAGCACAGTGCCAAGCGTCGTCTTCAGCTCTTCTGAGGACAGTGAAGAGCAGATGTACAACACTCAGCCATCTTGCTGTCCCCCAGATCTGCTTCTCCAGCTCCACGGTGCTGAACAGAAGTGGCTGTCCCCTAAAGGAGCCCAGGAGGGGAGGGTGAGTGGCTTCCCAGAGCAGAGCAAGTTACAGAGGAGGCAGTGCAGGGGTCACGTTTCAAATCCCCAAACACTCTCACTTCATTCAGCCCCCCTGGAGCAGCAGTACACAGCTGAGGCTGCCCACTGCCCCCATGGCTTGCAGCTGCCCATGGGAGCCCAGAAACCTGCTGATGGTGCAGGTGTGGAACATGGAGGCACGGAGCTGCTCCTGACACAGCATCACCACTCCTGGTGGCAAATTCCAAATCACTTGTTTTGAGTTAGGGCTGGTGGTGGGCAGCTGGAGCATGGGGATGCTGTTGGGTTTGGATGCCAGGAGGGATGGGAATGGACACCCTGTGATGCTGGTGGAGTGTCTGAGCAGTCCAGATTGTTCTGTGGGCTGGCAGCTCCATATGGGGCAGGCACCGTGTGCCATGGGGCTGGCCCATGGAAAATGAATGCAGTAGTCTGGGGTGGCAGGGATGATGGGAGAATGCTTCCGATCACCCAGAAGCACAAGAAAATGTGGCCTTCACTTTCCAATCAGGTCAAGATCTAGATGAGTTCTCCTGCCTGTGTGACAGGGACCATTTGGGCACAGAGCCCCATTTCTGCATCCCATAGGGTAGTATTCCCCTCTCCAAGGGGCACAGCGCAGCCAACGCATCAGGGGGCGGGAGCACTCCAGCACTGCTTCTCCAATGAGAAATGAAATGGGCAAAAGCCATGCCCCGAAATAACACTGGGGCTGCTCCAAGCACCGTGGCTGGCGCGTGGCATGGGGCAGCCGATCTGAGAGCTGCCATTGTGCAGGGCCGGATGGGCAGCACGCACCCATCCCAACCGCCCATCCCCGGCGGTGACTCACATTTGCTATAAACACGTCTCCCGGCGGGTAATGAATCCTGGCCTTTGCTGCCTTTTGGGAGGGCTCTGGGTTTGCTTCAGGGTACTCCCCCCCCCCCGCCCCACTCCCCTTCCCCTCCTGGAAGCCCGGCTGCTGCGCGTGATTGTTTCCTGATGCTGAGTGCAGCCAGCGCACTGAGCCACTTTTTCCAGCTGATGCGTGGGCTGCGTGGGATGAGCTTCACCTTAACCCTTCCAGGGGCTGCAGGGAACGTCATTCCTGTTCTGAAGCAAACACCAGGGACCACAATCAGCGAGAGCTTTATTGCGTTTGCACAGAAAAGCCACAAAATACATTATAAAGCAGCAGGAGGCCAAAGGGTGGAGAAGTGAGGCTGATGGCAGAAGCAGGTAGCGCTGGGGCACCGTGAGCACCGTGGGTGCGAGCCGCTGCAGTTGGTCACGCAGGGAAGGTCCTCCCGTGGGGCTCTGGATCTGGAAAGCTGGAGACCAACCAAAGGAGATGGTCAGGCCCCAGGCTGACACCTCCTCCTCCCAGAGACACCCCAGCAGTGCTGCACAGCCACAGGGCCCCGCAGGGTGCCCCAACATCCCCAGCACCGTGCTGACATCACCCACCTGTGCTCAGCACCAAGGAGTGTGGTACCAGCACACACTTCTCTGCACTGCCATGTCCACTGGGGCTGCTCTCCCCTGGGTACCATCCAGAAACCATGCCCACCCCTACCAATGGACTACATCCCCATGTGGAGCACCTCCCTGCTCTCCACAGCCCAACTGCGTCCATGCGTAACTGGAAACTGGTTTTAAGCAGAGTTTTCAGTTTCTCAGGGCTGGAAGTGTTGCCTTTATGCAGCACGGCACTCCCATGTGGGAGGCAGGAGCAGGGCTGTGTGCTGAGCTGCACATGCAGATGTCCCCAGAAGGACACAACACTGTCTACAGCAGGAACCAGCATGTAGCTGGTTGCTCCTTTTACCCCCAGAACAACCCTTCCCAGAAGAACCCCTCCAAACAACCCACAGAAATCAAACTTTTGGGCTACCCTGCTTCCCTCTGCCCGTTGGTCTGTCATCCTGGATTGACTCCAGCAGCGGGTGCAACCCCAGATTCAGGGTGATGCTGCTCCACCCTCCCAGCTGTGCTGTGGTTGTTGCACTGCCCCAAGGAACCCTAGGGATCACGAAGAGGGGCAGAATGCAACCAGGCTCCAGAGCCAAGCAGCATAAATCCCCTCTCCTGGTGCTGGCTTGCTCTCTGTTGCAGACACAAATGCATTCAGACAAAGGATCTCTTCCAGGAGCAAACACTGCTGCTGAGACGCTGCCTGCAGGGAGTGCTTGGAGAGCGTTTCAAGCACGCACAGCCCAGCATTCCCTTTCAGAATCAAAGCAGCTTCTTATGGAAGCAGCATGTTCGTCAGTAGCAGGCTGAGGCTGGGCACGGGGCACGCCTCACCCCACGTCGCCAAGCTGTGTCTGCTCCCTGCGTGCGGAGCAGGCGCCAGTGCGTGTTCTGGGAAGGGACGTCCCTGTGCTGAGCCACATGAACATGGCTGTGGGAATCCAGAGCCACTCAGGCATCATGCTTGGCGAGGTTTAGTCTGCGGGATGCTTTCAGAGTGATTCGGCATCGCTTGTTCCTCTGCGCAGGGCTGGGGCGGGGGAGGGCGCACATCTGGCGCTCGAGGAGCTACACATCTGGTACATTCAGTACTTCCTCAAAGTCACTGCCACGTTACCCTTTGGATGGAGGCCTCGGGCTCCATGCATAGCACAGTGGATTAAGATCCACAGCTGCATTTCTTTTTTTTTTTTTTGGTTATTATTTTATTTTATTTATTTATTGAAGCAAAAATATCCCTCTCAGCAAATCTCTGCAGCTGAACATGGGAGCAGGGGAACTGGGCTCAGACCCTGACCTTCCTGCATGTCCTTCCATTTGAGCTCTGTGCTGGCGCCAGCTGCCACTTGGAGGGGTCTGGGGTCCCTGGGGACCTTCTCTGGAAAATCTCCTTCTGTTGCGAAACACCAGGCCAGCAAGATCAAATCTGCTTTGTCAGGCCAGCTGCAGCCTGGGGATGTGTGCTAGGAGCCTCCTCCTTTGGTGCAAGTGGTGTAAGAAGAGCACGTGGTGGGACCTGAGGCCAGCGGACCCAGAGATGGTGCTGGTCTGGCCACATGTGTGCCCCAACAGGCCAGGGGGTCTTCATGAAGGACCCAGACTTGGTGGGACCAATCCTGCACTGGGACATGGCGCTGGTCTCCAGCTGGGCAGCTGCACTGATCCACTGCAGGAAATACTGCTGGCCACCAGCACCCACCTCTCGCACGTCCATCCACACAGCATGGTACAAGGAGGCAACATGCCCAGGTGGGAAGGGGAAGGGGCTGGGAGCATGCACACAGAGCCACAGAACCACAGAAGCACAGAATCACAGAGTGAGTTGAGTTGGAAAAGACACCGAAACCCACCCAGCCCCAACCTCTGCCAGGGGCAGGGACACCTCCCAGACCTGGCTGCCCAAAGCCTGTCCCTGAGCACCGTGAAGGATGGGGCACCTGCAGCTTCTCTGGGCAGCCTGTGCCAGGGCCTCACTGGCATTTTTTCATACCTAATATAATCCTATCCTTTTTAAGTTTGTCATCATTACCCTTTGAAACATCCAAATATTGCCCCTATCTTGGGTTTTTACAAATGTTATGCTTTTCCATTAGGATACAAAAAACTTCCAGATCACAGTCCATGGAATGGATGGATGGATGGATGAATTGGTGGACTGAGAGATGGGTGGGTGGGTGGATGGATGGATGAATGGATGGATGGATGGATGGATGGATGGATGGATGGATGGATGG
>VXAB01012226.1:0-16176 GCA_013399175.1 Odontophorus gujanensis
GTTCCATCACCTTTCCAGGGAAACATATATATGCAAATAATGTAACATTAAATATAATTAATCTTACATGTCCAGGAGATGCTGGACTCACTGAATACAATGGTTTAGAGATGCTTTGCACATGCACTATACTAATCATATGACATTTACATGTGTTTAGCACCAAATCAGAAACTGTACTAGGACAATCAAGTACTAAAGTGATATAACAGATTTTTTTTATCTCTAACAGTAGTATTATTCAGCAGAAAGGAAAGTGTGAGTGGTTCCACGCATATACAGTTTCATTAACTGTATTTTTTTGTCCAAAATGTCATAAACCAATCAAAAGTATATTGATTAATGTTGATGCCTTAATAAGAGTCATTTTCTCATATGCAGCTTTGAATAATATTTATTAAAAAAATCTATGTTGTAGTAAGCATAACAACTTACAAGATTCATCAAGCTGAAGATCAGGTCTCTGAGCATGGCCAAGGATGTTTAAGAAGTCAGATGAAAAACAGGGCAGTTAGAAGGTTAAGTTTCACCAATATGCTCTCCTACTTTTCAGCAAGTTATGTGGTGAAGTGACTTTATCAATCTAAGGAATTTCCCCCATCTACTAACAAACTTCTTGGACAAAGCGTGATATTAAAGTTTTGTGGAAGTTATATTGGAGGATTGCTTTCTGCACCAGAATTCCTTTTGAGTGTTACCACATTTAGCAAAACATTTAAGTTGTAGTGAATAAGAGTTTGATAGCAAAGATTCCACCTGAAGCAAAGAATTCAATAATGCAGTCTGGCTCCAGGGAGCACTTGCTGATTTATGGCACGTAAAACACTGCCCCTGGGAGAGTGAGAGCATCCATTTCTGTAAATTCACATAAAACTTATTGCTTCTGTCCTAAGATATAATACGGCTTCAGACTTTATCAGGCAGCAGAAGGTTTATATGAACAAGTATTCTGACCTTTGGGCTACTGGGGAAAAAGAAAAAGGATTCTACCAGAATTCTGGGGAGGAGAGATGAAGGAGTGTGTTTTAGTAGCTGAGTAATACCTAACACTAAGATTAAAGCTTACAAAACAGTAGGAACTTCTCGTATAAATCTGTCAGTCCATTTTCAGCTTGTAATGCATTGCCTCTGCAGTTTCAGCAGTCAAGAGGTGCTTTATACATCAGTCAAGGAAAAGCTTTGTTGTGTTTTTGTGGTTAGAGTCCAAGTACAAATTCCTGCTTTCATCCTGACGTGCAAAAACCCTGTCAAGACTCTGAATCTATTGTGCTCAAATCTATAAAAACACACATCAGGATGTTTCCTGCATCAAGGATGTTACAAAACTCTTGTCTGTTGAGACCAAGGCTGTATTTCAAGGCTTCTATAAGCAATAAAATTCGTTCAAATTAACTGTTTTATGTCTATCTCTAGTCTGTGCTGTGCAGTCATCTACTCACCCCAGGAGCTGACTATTCCTTTACTCACACTGGGGATGCAGTAGGTGTGCAGAATAAGAAGCACATTTAGGTTTGCTGAAATGGTCAGTAACCACAGCCCATTGCCGCTGTGAAGGATAGGTGCATACTCCTGCTATGGGCATTCAGATCTGCTATTCAAATTGAACTGAATTGGCAGGTCAAAGGTCAAAGATGAGCTCCATGTTCCTTAGCCTGCTGCCACTTCTTCAGTTTCTTCCTGAAGGCTGCTGCATTAAAAAGATGATGGAGGGTCTGGAGGGCAAGCTGTACAAAAAGCAGCTGAGGTGCCTGGGTATGCTCAGCCCAGAGCAGAGGAGCTGAGGGGAGGCATCATGGTGGCTGCAGCCCCTCAAGGAGGTGAAGGGCAGTGCTGAGCTCTGCTCTCTGTGACAGCAACAAGGCCCAAGGGAATGGCATGGAGCTGTGTCAGGGAAGAGGCAGCTGGGGGTTAGGGATGGGTTCTCCACGAAGAGTTCAAGGAGTGTTTGGACAATGCCACCAGACACAGAGTTTGGATTTTGGGTGGTCCCATTTTGAACCAGGAATTGGATTCAATGATCCTTCTGAGTCCCTTCCAACTCAGGATATTCTGATTTCATGAAAAACTGTTGGTCATATGTGTGGTACCTTCTATTTCTCATCCTATTTACTATGCTCGTAGTGCCTGCCTTCTTGTAGCAATGTTTTCCTGTAGCTCCCCATGCTCAGACTGCAAACTCTGTGACAATGGCAGTGCTTTTGTTATGAGTGTGTACCTTGCACAGCAGAGCCCTGATTCTTATTCTGGTTCAGCAAAATCACTGACAGGAAGCTAAAACATTTAATGTTGGTCTAGTTGTACTTGAAATGCAGAGCAAGCCTGGTCTTACAAAGCAAACAAATTAAAGTTCCATTTTTTGTCCCACACTCCTTTCACATCAGCTATACATCCAAATCCTTTGCCAAGGTTTAAAATTGCTTTATTTCTTCTGCAGTTTATAACTGAGTAGTGGACACAGAAAACACTCATCCCCTCCTTTTGCACATCTACATGATATATTGGCGGAGTTATCCCTGCCTGAATTCATACTGCATAAATATTGATGGCTGTGCTCTCTGCTTCAAACTCTATTTACACATGTGCAAAAAGGCCTGTGACTTCAATTTAGTTGTGAGGTTGTTTCAGTTGTGCTTATTTTGTAAACATACAAACAGCAGTGCAATATACAGAGAAGATCTATTTTTTCAAAGCTGCAGAGCAGAGAGAGGCTTGCTGGAGAAACAGCAACACTGCAGTGCTCTGAATAGATTCATATATATTATAGACTTTATATATATATGTATTTCTATATTAAAAGGGGATACCATTTCCATTTTTTACATAAATTTCAATATTAAAAAAATAACAAAAACCTTTAGCATCATTAATATCGATGATATTGATCCCAATTTTGCAGTAGGTCAGGGTTAAATGTTAAGTATTGATAGTCCATCTTCCCTCACTTCCCCTTCATCCCCGAAACAGGATATCAGTACTATTCCATGAGGTATCCAAAGGAAAGAAGCCTTTCTAATAACTATGTACTTCTTTACATTACGTAATGTCTTGTAACTGTACAATACTTAGCACGTTAGAAAAGTGTGCACTAGATAATAGTAACGAAGTAGCTGGAAAAAATCATTGAGAATCAAAGCTCAATTAAACAGATAAATTTTCATTTAAAAACTAGCTATAAAAATACATGGAGATGGGATCAAAGATAAAAATGAAACTCCATCAATTTCATTTAAATAGACTTGCTGATTAGGCACACAGATTTTGAGTGATTAGTATGTGTTGTGCAAGCTATTCAAAAATTGCCTAGTGCAAACATTTGTGTTTAGTATTTGCATCATATTTTCCAGGAATAGTCATCCGTCTTTACGGTCTATTATATATTATAGTCTTTTCTATTTGTTACTAAGAATTGACCAGATGGAATAATTATTGTTCAGGTATCATTTCTTGTTTTAAAAATGTAAAAGTCAGTATTTGTGAATCATAAGAAGCCACAACAATTGAGCTATGAATAATAGAATAGGAAATTTGGAACTCTATAATTTTTAATTTTGTGTTCCTTCACTTGGTGTAATGATGAAAAGTAGCAGTTTTTCATTTTTTCCCTTAATATAAATTATGAATGGTCTTTTGTACTAATAACCATCTTCTCTATTCTTTTTACATCCCACTTCATGCAATGTCTCTCCCTTTCTTTCTTGCTCTGATTGATAAGGGAGTCAGTAAAGGATATTATACTCCTTTTAGGAAAAAAATGTATATGCATCTGTATTTCTCTAATATTTAGGTATAAAATGTCTCAGTCTTGATTATAGGCTGCAGTTGCTACTGCAGTAGAGAGATCCTACTCTCATCATTATCATTGTGTCACAGGCAGCAGATGTATGCATCTTCTGTTCCTCCTTGATTACCAGACTTTTGGTTCATTGCGTTCTTTTCTTGAAAAAAAAACAAAAAACTGAGATACACAACCAGAATATTATTATTCTGCAGTGAATAGTGAACTTATTATGCAGAGCATGAATGTACCGAGTCTGATTTTTTCTACTGCTCAGCAAACATTCTGTAGGGTTATGTAACTGGATAATAGAAAAAATG
Source organism: Odontophorus gujanensis (assembly GCA_013399175.1). NCBI lineage: Eukaryota > Metazoa > Chordata > Aves > Galliformes > Odontophoridae > Odontophorus > Odontophorus gujanensis. The sequence continues at coordinate 4,096 of VXAB01012226.1, forward strand.
TTAAGTCAGCTCTTAGAAAACAAACTGGGAAATACTTAGGAAGTTTAGCTTAGCAAGTGCTTACCAGTTGTTAGTAACAAACATACTGTGATGACCTTTTGAAAATTGTCACTCATCTTAATGTGTTTTTATGTTTTTTTTTTCTGTATTCAGATCTGAAGTTTTAACATAACACTTCTTGCAACTTGTCATAAAGAAATGGGAGTCATAGAATCATAGAATCACCAAGATTGGAGAAGACCTACAAGACTGTCCACTCCAGCTGTCTGCCTGCCACCAATATAACCCCACTAAACCATGTCCCTTAGTACCAGACCTAAATGTTTCTTGAGCATCATATGTGAATTCATAAAGAAATGGAAGACAGCTGTATTTCCCTTTCCTCACATGCACAGAAATGTTAACCTATGAGAGAGATATTCATGTCTTACATAACTTAATCTGCAGAAGAATTTGATTGCTGCATTAGATACATCCTAAGCAGCTTTAGTGAGAATAACAAAAAGTATTCATCAGTGTACCATGTTATAGGGGAATCTGAATATTGATTCAGATTTCTGAGCTATATAAAAATTCACAATCATTTCATTTTTATTACCAGTTACTACCAGTGCTCACCAGAGGAAAACTAGCTCACCAGGTGGAGCTACAGCACAGAGTGCAATACCAATATACACAGACCACTAACATCTGTTTTGTACCTGGTTCTGCTTATTGCAAAGGAGAATCTCTCAGAACTAGTGTTAAAATCTGCAAACATATATTTAATCACACATAAAGGGAAAGTGGGGAACTCGAACCAACGTCAAGGTAACCATGCCTCCTAGTAAATAAAAAACAGCCACAGCCTGTTCATCCATTTGCAACCACACTGTTAAATAATCGTAATCCTACCCAACAAGATGGATCAGTCTAGAGGGGAATGTGCAACTCTTCAAGTTAACCAAAAGCCAACTCACAGCACAATCTTTGTTGAAACTTTGTACCCCCAAATGCTGTACTCTTGAAAGTCTGTTTCTTGATATTAGTGAATGATGTATTTGATCTAGAAGTAACTCTAGCTAGCATAGATTTTTTTATTATTATTTTTTTCCGCAAGCAATGCATTTTTTGGACCTGCCTTTTAATTAATTTTAGCAGAATTTACTATCCATTACAATATTCATTTTGGAGGTATTTTCTTAAATCTTTTGTACAGTGCTACATTTTTAATAGCAACGAATTCGTTCAATTACGCATGGCATTTGTCTTTCATGTCTTTAAAATTCCAAGAATTATGCCAAAATGTATTTATTTATAGCTTTATAAAACAACATTCCTAACTGACTGTAACTGAAAAATGTGTGTAAGACATGAATGATTTATCCTTGAGACTAAGCCAGCCATAGCTATGAGAATGTTTTAATGTCAGTCATCCTCTGCTACCCTTGACCTTTAGGAACAGCTTTCACTTGAGCTTGGAGTATTCTGTCCTTCCCTTAGAGGGGCTGCCTAGCAGCAAATCTGGTTATCCACAACTGCAGTGCCAACACACAACAATGAACCTTCATTGTTCCCTTGCCCCTTTGTTGGCCTTCTGTTTTGCAGGTAAGAAACAAATCAGAAACTATAAATTGCTTGTTAAATTACAAAAAAAAAAAAAAAAGAGAGAGAGAGAGAAAGAAAGAAATCATTAAATGCATAAAAGCACAAGTAGTTAAATAAATTATAGCTTGGAATCAATTTCTCTGAGAGCAAAGCAGTAAATTAAGAATTGCAGAATACTTGGAACTACTCAAAGAACAATTACTGTGCACTAGTAGTATTGAACAAAAGAAATTGTTTGATGTTTCCTGTAAGAATTCTCAGCCACTACATCGCAGGAACAACTTTTAGTATTGCTAAAACATAACAGTCCCTAATGCTTCCACAAATGAAATCCTGTAAGACGTTCCTATCATTAATCATTAGCTGTAAAACACTATCAAGCAATTTAACCTACAGAATCAGCCCACTGTAGCAACCACAGTATAGTTCAATCTCTGTAATAATGCATATTCAATTATCTTCCTCATCTTCTTCTGTCTTCATTATAATTGATAGTCAAGAACTGCTTAACTGCAGCTCCAAAAAATAAAAAAATTAGAAGAGGAAAATGAAAAGATTGGCATGTGATCATTTCTATTCAGAGGGCATATAAGAAGGTGAACATATAATCTATATTTTTCATATCGAGTCCAGTTTCTAATCTGTTCTTAATGCACTGTCTTAGAATGAATCCATAGACTTCAGAGAAATGTGTCAGACCTGCGAAAGTCCATGATTATGTGTCTGTAGAATTATATTAAATGGCAAGAGGGTGCAGACACAAACACTGGAGTTTGCTCCTGTCACTACCACATTGTTGTATTGGCTTTGATGACCCTCTGGCCAGGACCATTCATTTCTCCCAAGTGATGCATGGGAACAGATCAGGGTTAGTGTGCTACAGAAATAATTTCCACAAACAGTTTTCTTTCAGCATCTTTGTTTTGTAACAAAAATATTGCCACACCATGCCAAAAAATCTAATCCTGGTTTGATTTATTGGTTGGTGTAGAGGTTGCTGCAATGCGTCGTCATCTTTCAGCATTCATAGAAAGTTTGTACTTTCAGGAACAATATCACAGAATCATAGAATGGTTTGAGTTGGAAGGGACTCTTCAAGGCTGTCCAGTCCAACTCCCCTGCAATGAACAGGGACACCTACAGCTCCATCAGATGTTCAGTGCCTAGTTGAACGCCCTTACTGCACTGTATACCAAGGCTCAAGGAAATAATAGTATTTGCATTTTTTGTTCCCTTTTACTATGTACCTATGATAATATCAGTATTATCTACAAATCAGGGAAATATATTATCTATGCTGACAATTTTAATGTTGTCTTTTTTCCTTTGTTAATGCAAACTTTTGATGATTATCTCTCCTGAAGAACTTACCTTTGGGGAATGCAGTGTATGTACTTGATTTATTTTGTTATGGAATGTTTTCCAATATTGAAAGAAATGTGATTTTTTTTTTATAGCTGAGTAAGAACAGAACAGTGTATTCATTGCATGTTTGTTGATCAGTTATGCAAAGATACACTTTTATGTTTGGGTAATATGTTGATTTGCAAGCCTTTTTTCCTTTCTCATATTTCTGATCTAATGGCATCTTGCTGAAAGACAAATAGACTGTAAAAGGAGAAAACTTAAAAAGCGTCGTTGAAACAGAAATCAATATTATTTTCCTGTTGATATACTACAATGAAAAAGGTTACTTTGGGAAAATCTACTCAGAACAGTCTTTATATCATAAGTACATCCTTGGATGCTAAAGGTTGTAATGTGATTCCTGAAATGTTTTATGGAATATTTTGGTTGATGTATTATTCCAGTATCCTCTCAATGCTTTGGTTAGACAGGGCCTAAGAGTGATCTTGACAGAGGTTAAGCTTTTCAGGAAGAGCATGGTTACTTCCTGGGCTGCTATTTTTACCTGTAATGAAGTGCCAATGCTCAATAAAAGCATGAATATAGATAGCAGGGAAAGTGATCTGCCCTGAAGAAGCAACTTATCCATTCTTGGCACTCAAATCAAACCCATTTGCTATCACAGGGGGAAAAAAAAAAAAGAAGGCAAGGCAGAAACTGCTCTGAAGTATTTGTCTACAGCACATACAATATCTTTTGAATGCATGGATGTTTCTTTATTGACGTTTTTAAAAAATAGCTGACTGGAAAAATGTACATGTCAAATTAAATACTTTAGGGACTGCCTTCTGGCTTTGAGGCAACCAGGCATAGATGGTTTGTATCTGTATCACTAAATTATTTTACCTTCTCAAGAAGTTGGCTGAACTATCTTAATCTCAGATGATCCTAATCCCCAGACCGTGCAAGGAGATGAGCTATAATTAAGGCACTGAGCAATCTACTTTGAACAGCACATTGGAAAAGATGGCATCCAGAGGCCTCTTCCAATCTAAGTAATTCAATAAAGTTATGTTTATCTGGAAGACTGCTTGTTTATATAGAGCACAGGCCTGTCAGTACCCTAATTAACAGTTTATTACAATGGAACATAGGGTATAGATCTATCCATTAACTACATATACAACAGTGAAACTGAATGTTGAAAAACATGTTGTTAAAACTGATCCTTTCTTGTCTGTAATTTTTATTTCTGTCTTTTAATATTTTCTGATGAAATGTATTGCTCAGAAATTTCTGAGCATCCCCGGTAATAGTGCAATTCTTTGTTCTTCAGTTCTGTAATCCCCTGATAAATGGGGAAGATGTGAGTTAGACTTGTCATAAAGAAAAAAAGACAGGGATCTCCTTGAAAGAGTCCAGCAGAGAGCTACAAAGATGATAAAGGGCCTGGAGGATCTCCCTTATGAGGAAAGGCTGAGCAACCTCGGTCTGTTTGGCCTTGAAGATCAGAGGGGATCTGATCCACATCTATAAATATCTAAGGAGCGGGAGGCAAAGGGACAAAGCCAGACTTTTCAGCGGTGCATGGTGATAGGACAAGCAGAAATGACCACAAACTGAAATGTATGAAGTTCCACACAAATGTGCATAAGAACTTCTCAATGGTAAGAGTGACAGCACTGGCACAGGCTGCACAGAGAGGTGGTGTAGTCTCCTTCTCTGGAGATGTTCAAGACCCGCCTGAACACCTACCTGTACAGCCTGGCTAGGGAGCTGCTTTGGCAGGGGGGATGGACTCGATGATCTCTGGAGTTCCCTTCCAACCCCTACAATTCTGTGATTCTCTGATTCAGTGATATTTTGGCAACAAGCCCGATGTCAATGACTTGCTTAGAGTAGAATATTTATTAAACAAAGGTTACAAAAAATACTTAATTTTTGTTTACCAACAAACAAGGCACTGTTACAGCACAGTATTTAGTATTTAAAAATAAATCCATGTTAAATCTATATTATGCAAAATGTAATTTAGTTTGTAGGTGATTTTCATTGTATAATTGTAAATGAAATTAGCCTTAGCTAGATGCATTTCAAGGGCTTTCCCACAAGGACTGGATCTTGACCTAAGCTGATTATGTACTTTCATCATTAGCCGTGAAGAAATAAAAAATAATTACTGATAGGGTCTGTGAGATAGAGAGAGAAGTAAATAATGTAGAAGGTACACTGACTGCTTAACAATCACTTTTCAATGAAGCATGTAAAGGTCATCTGAGAAGGCATTTGTAATTTAAACTTTGCAGACAGTATGGATTTATCTCTTGTTGAAGATTGAGTGAGCCTCAACAATTTGCCAAGGATGAGAGCAGAAGATCTAATACAGTCTTGATGGTAAAAGCAGTAAAATATGAAGAGGAAGTAGCAAGCAGAGCATAGCTGTGTTTTAGAGACTGTCACAGCAATGACTGAATACTCACTGAAATACTTGCTTTACGTATTGTACATGCAGTTTAAGCAGGAAGTTAAGAAATTCAAGAATGTTTAAAAAGAGTCATTCAGATACATGACCAACAACAAATGTAGCATCTTTGATATGTAAAGTTCCAGGAGAAGAGGAAGAAATGTGGTTGCAAAGGAGCCTGCCATTCAGAAAGCACCCAGCAAATACTGCTGAATGTGTTTGTGTGACATTGGGTAACTTCAGTTGTATTTTAGGAGTGAGGATATTTAACCAACTTACAAGGGAACATGGAAGACTTACTTTAATGAAAATTAAATTAAAGATTGATATACTTTTCTATATAAATTCCACTTCAATTGAAGATATTAAAAACAAAATTAGTAGCTATTGTGCACAAATGTAACAGGAAAGGATCAATAACCCTGTCAGTGTCTAAAACCCTACTATCACCTTCTGGACTGGGGAGAGAAATCTGGTCAAAATGAAACAGTAAGTTCCATCTTCCTTCAGGACAGAGTTCAGCCTTGATAATTTGCCTAAGTAAAACATTATCATCTCTCACTTCTAATGAAATGAGTAACCTGCTTGCAGAACCTCATCTGCAGAACCCTTTGACACCAAACTCAAATACAACTGAGTAGAACAAGGCTTATGTTCCTCCTTCTAAGTAGTACAGCCTTTGGCCCCGAACAGAGCTCACTAAAACTGATCAGATATTTGTATATTTCTGCATAAGAATTGCTCATCATGCAGTTATTCCTCATAATCAGTAACAAACAGAATATTGGAGAGACCAGAGTTAAACGGAGTGTGTTTCTATTTGGAAGGATTGCAGCCAACAGATGACAAATTCACCTAAATTAGTTTACTCTGCTCCTTTTTAACAGTGGAACTTCTTTTGTCTACACCCTTTATGTTCATTTTGATTGCTGTCTGGAACAGTCGCAACATGTAGGATTGGTTTCTGATTATGGCGATTTTATTTTCCCTGTGCTTTGCTAATTGCATCTCTTATTTCTTACAAATCACTATGAGAACAGATTACAACAGAAATCAGAAAAAATAGTTTTTGCAGTCCCAGGAGTCCAAACTCACAAAGTGATTTTACTTCATAAATTGTCAGCAACCACTACTCTAAAGTGGAAAGCGCTTCTGTATCCAATATCTATAGAGAGAGCTCCTTTCTGTAGACAGCTAAATCTAAGGCTGTTATTTTGTGATTCTTTCAAGCCAGCATGAACTAACAGCACAAGCAAAGGCTTCCCAGCTTATCCTTTCTGTCAGCACAAGTATTCTTATGGTCTCACAGTAGTACTCTCTCTGGAACCTCACTAAGTGGACATGCATTGAATATAGACACCATCTCCTGTACTAAAATGAAGACTGAATGCAAATGAGATTATTTCGTTTTGTAATCTGCCATAGGCCCAATCATATATAGACACTAGCACAAAAGAAAAGATGTGGTATTTTCTGTGCTTGTAACTCATGACAAATGAGGATATTTGGCCCTTCTTGGTGATATTCAGGAAATATTCTTTAAATCTCTCTTCTCAAACTTGAATAGTTTCTTTCTTATACATTTTTCATTGAGTTTATCTGCATAGTCTTGAATTTACCATTCTGAATATGGATAAAAGTGATATAATTGAAAATGGGGCTAAATATCATGTAGCCAGTGCTGTAGAAAAATGCCTAGCATGTGAAAAGATGGCAAATTTTGTGAATAGAGTGAACTTTGAATGTCTGTACTAACCCAAAACCATGAATCTGTCTTTTGATACTCTAGTCAGTGAGGAAAGCTATTTAAGACTACTTGGTTCTGACAATGCAGAAAGCCTCTACAAAAAGATTCAAATCCAATAATCAAAGTAGACCCGAACAGAACAGTATAAAAAGTAAGAACTGATCAATCAAGTCCAGGAACTGCATAACAGGCAGAGCTGTTTCTGAGCTGCTCGGTGAAAACATGAGTTCAATTTCCATTTGCATGTAGGCCTTGACACAGCCAGGATACCTATACATCATCTTGCCTATAAAGAAGAACACAGAGCATTTCTGACAAATCAGTGCTATGTCCATGATTTTAGCAAATCAAGGGATCTTGGTGAAATGTTTGCATCCATTAGTAACATATAGCGCATCTAATTGTTTTATAGTTTACAGTTCTTCAGCATTTCAGTTTAAGAATTATAGTTTTGAGCCAATTGTTGTCTCTTTCTGTCTTGAAGTTGAGGTAAAATCTCGGTGTCTTTTAGTGTCTAAAATGTTTTAGAGGATAAACTCTGCAAAACATAAGGAAATGTGGCTAATGTGCTGTAGCATAGACACAGATCGTTTAAAGTTTGCTAGATGCATTCCATCTTTAAAGTGAGCTTTGGATCTCTCCTTCCATCAAAATCACCTTGAGTAATATCATTAAATCCTGCAGGAGAAGCATTAAGCCAGAAATTGAATCTATGGCAAATATATATATGTATAATTATTGCTTCTGATGTGCAATTGAAACTTGGAAACTACCAGATGTAGTGTAATCTGTATTCTGCTGAGTGTAATTACTTTGCCATAAGCAAGACATGAAGGATGCAATAGTCCATGCTTGTCTGTAGTGAGATATTCATTTGAAGGGCTTTGGTCCATCAAAAGAATAAAAGATCCTGCAGTTGCATAATAAAATGGGATTATTCTCAACACGTTAAATCTCAGAAAGGATCTTCCATATTAAAAAAGGCATGTTCTGTGATACAAAGTGCAGAGAAACTTTATGGTCCGCAGAAAAACCTCGCATTCATCCATTTGCAGAGAGCACATCATTTATACACTTTATTGACTATGTTCTTAGTTTTACATTCTGCAGTTGAAGATACTTACATTTTACCATGCTGACTAATGCTCTGTGCTGCAGGATATTGCAGCCTAGTGCACCATGCAATTAGAATGCCAGTGCAATGGTAACTTATGCAATTTAGATGTGAAAGTTTATATGTAATAACAAAACATTGCACACTAATTATGTTCCGCTTCAAAATTCATCACTATTGGAAGCATTCTTTTATAAAACAAGATAAAAATTAAACAAGAAAAAAAATAATAACATAGTGCTATGCCTGTAATATTATATTGTTATCTAGCAGTATCTATGGATGAGAATGTAAAAGTGTAATCTCCTTCCAGAATAAGTAAGCTATATTTAACATTCACACATGAAACAACCACAGAGAAATTCTATGTGTATTCTCTGTGTACCAAGTATTATTTTTCACAAAGTGTCAGGTGAAGGAAATAAGTCATGCTCTGACCATGTTCACCTCTATCAGGTTCAAGTATACCCTCCTGCATTCATATTTACTACTGCCTTGAGGAAATTTTCATGAATCCAGCAAATGAGGGTAAGTCTGCTCTAGATTGTGCCAGCATCCAATAATCAAGTGTGTAACTGTTATTGTGATCAGGCTAGCTGATGTGAAGTTGTTTGCATCTTGAAAAATGAAAAGCATTATTTTACATGTATTTCTTCTAATAATCTGACTACTTTTATTTCCATCAGGACTGTCCATCCCTCCTTTTCGCTTTTTGTTTCTCTTCCTCTTCCCCTTTCCCTCTCTCTTTCTTTTTTTTTACATTTTTCAAGAATTTTTTGTTAGGAAAACCAGGAAGAGATGCTGTAAAGGTTCCAGTAGTATACCACGCAGTAGGATTATAGTTTCAGTCTCTATTAGAATTTACTCTTGCCCACAAAAATGGTCCTTTGATTTCAGACTTAAAAAAAAAAAAAAAAGGTTACTGGCATGGTGAATTACAAGGGTTTTTGTAATATCACCTCTTAACAGTAAAGTTCTAAGTGGATGGAGTAGTAGGTCAAGAAAACATAGCCTTGTTTTTTCACCCTTATGATAAATAACCTTAAGGCTTATCCTTTAGCAAGAGCACCTGTCAGTAGCTGCAGAATTTAAATTCAATTTCCCTGGTCATTAGAGATAAATTTGAAAAGCCAGATGTCAAGGCAGGTGCCACGTTATATTCAATAGTAAGTTAATGGCCCTTGAAATGCAGAAGCAGTATGTCAACCCGAACAGCTCCCTTCACACTTGGCTCTCACTCTTCCACGCTTATATCTCCCTGTGTTTCCACTGCTTTTATTAAGATCAACAACTGATGCTGTTTTTCAATGTAGATGAACTAACATATAATGCCACCTCATTTTAATGTTCATCATCTCTGTGACTTCATGATTGTGAAACTTCAGTTCTACAGATATTTTTTCAAACAGAAAAATGATATGTCTCGTTTTGAAAAAAATACTGTGCGCTGCTAAGCATAGTTGTGCTTCATTTCTATGCTGGTTATTGAAATATTTCATTTAAGCCAGATTTGTATGGCCTTCTGCATTTTCTGCATTATCACATGAAGAAGGCTCTTAGGAATGCTAAAAAGAGCCCATTTACACTGCAAGATGCTGGATCACTTGCTGGTTTGACCTGCAGCATGCAATTGCAGGTGCAGTTTGTCTTCTTAGCCCATAAAACATCAGTTTGGGTAAAGCAATCTCCCTCTTTTGACTCTCTCAAACCCTTCATCAGATGGTAGCAGTATTTCATGGCAGGCAGTTGAAAGATATGGCACATACACTTCAGGGAATGAAAAAGGTATTAACAAACTAGGTAGGATTTCTGAATCCTCTGCAGAGTCATCACTTGTGACATTCTCTTCATATTTAAAAAATGAATATCCCTGCCTGTAGAATCATTGAATAAATCAGATCTTAGTAGCAAAAAAATCATCCTCAGCAAGTAGAACAATTCAACTATCCATAAGCTGTTTTTAATTTTGCAATCTGAGCATCAATATTTTTAATTTGTGGTGAAGATAAGCAAGGTTTTGTTAGATGTATCAGCTAGAAAAGTTTTGCTTGATATATTTGTAAAGATATATGTATTAGAGATAAACATCATATAAATTTTTAAAAACTGAATGTCTCCAAGTGGAAATATGGAAATATCTACCATAATGAGGAAAGTTTTCTTCAAACTTCTCAAACATAGGACTTACTTACAGCCCCAGTCCTGAAACTGTGTTTTCTGCAGACTGATGATGATAAGGTCAGTGTCTTCTCCTGTCTCTGCCACATGCTCTTTTTTCTTTCATTGTAACAGACCAGCTGGTGTGTTCGGAGGCTTTGGCCAACACAAAGAGACTGTGATGTGTGACTTCTGTTCTGTGTCCACCTTGTCAGAAACCTCTCTAACATCAGGAAATGCTGTCCACTTACGAGGAGGAATCAAAATATAAAGCCTCTATACTCTAATTACACTAGAATATATAAATCTTCCAAAGATGTACATGCTCACAGGCATACACTATTTACAGGGCAATCTTCGTTTTGCACAGAGCCTCTGAATCTATCATGAAGACTCAGGAAATGCAATAAAACACTTCATTGGTTTGTGTGGGCTTACCAGGTAAATCTGTTTGTCTTCAGCCAACGTGTTAACAGCAGTTGAACACAATTAATTGCTGGTACAGTCACCAAAGAAAAAAAAACAAACAACTTCCAGTCGTTTGAAGAGGAGAAGGCTCTGGCCATTTATTTATCAATACACTGATTCTGAAAAAAAAAACAAATAAATAACAAAGGAGAATTAATACTATGAGAAAACAAAACAAAACAGGCAGGACAGAACAGTAACACACAGTATTTTAATAGGATTATGGACATTTTTGTAAGTACTAGGAAAAATCAGAAAATGTCATTAAAGTTCTTGGAATTTGTTTCTTCAGCATTTCTGATCACCTTCAAGGAATTTCCATTGTACTTTAGCATACAGTGAGTGCTCAGCAGTTGGGAGCCATAGGGCAACCAACAGTGAGCCAGGAAAACCGCCAGCAATGGTCACATTTTCTTCTAATCGTAACTCTTCAGTCATCCCCCAGGAAATCTGTTTATGTAAACACTTCTCATGCAATTCTGTCATGTAGAAAAGATCTGTAGGTTTTATTTTAATTTGATTGACTCAGAATGGAGTATACAAAAAAAGTGCTAAGACTGGGCAATCTTTATTCACATCATAGGCATTTACCCACATCAGTAATCCCAGCTGTGCACTCTCCAGGGAGATGTGCAGCACGGCCTCAGCTGGTCAGCCACAGGGCTCTGCAGCACCAGTACTCTGAGCTCTGCAAAGGCTCAGACTTCAGAAAACTTACTTCACAGAAAATGTCTGTTCATTTTTATTCTGTGTCAGAGAAAAAATGTAAGAAATTTAACATACATTAAAATTTCATGTTAAATTTCAACATGTATACAAAATACTCATCATAGGAAAAAAAAAGAATTGCTCATACCTAAGAAAAAAACAGTTTTCATTTCAAGTGGATTCAAAATTGAATGGAAACTGTTTACAAATTTAAATAATTTCCTTCATATATTTTAAGCACTTTTTTCCCTTCCAGATTTGAATGAAATGAACACACTCACATGACAAATGTAAAGTTCGACAAGTTACTTTTTCTGGTTAAAATGGTCCATTTTAATGTGTTTTTCCACATTCATTGTTATATTTTTAGCTAAGGGATGAATCAAAATGACAGTCATAGACTTTCAATGTCATTGAAAGTTTACATAACTTTCCTTGAATTCTATTCAGAAGACAAATATGAATAGGTTCATTAAAAAAAAGAAGAAA
>VXAB01012249.1:3808-16810 GCA_013399175.1 Odontophorus gujanensis
CGGCCGCGGGGGCCGCCACCGCCGGGCCCGGCCCCGAGCAGCACCGCCCGCCGGGGGCCGCGCCTGCATTGGTGCCTCCGCCCGTCAGTCACGGCGGCGGCGGGGAGGCGGGGCCGGGCCGAGGAGGGACGGGACTAAGGAGGCGTAGACGCCATTCGGCGGCGTGTTATTTATAACCGCCCGCGGCGGCCTCCGCAGTGTGGTGCTGTGCGGGGAGCCGCCCTCCTTCGCCCCGCGGCGCGGCACGTCCGAGCCCCGGCCCGAGCCCCGCTGCGCCTCTGCAGCGTTTCCGGCTCTTACGTGGCTCGAGCGCGGCTGCCCCTCCTCTGCCGTGCCCCGGTATGGCCGGGCAGGTTCGTCCCCGCCGGGGCACGGAGCCCCGTGAGGCAGAAATGTCGGGTGGGGGTTCTCTCATCAGGGTTGCTGTTTTTTGTTTCCTTTCTCCGTAGTGCCGAGCAGCTGAGTCTGTTTTCTGTGCTAAATTAAACCGAATAGACACCGCGCTCTGCAGCTTAGAGCGCTGAAATGCGCTGCACGGATAACCCATCGCCGAGTAGGAAACAAGTGCTGCAAACCAGCTCCGAGAGATGCGTTGCTCAATGCTGCCACCTGCGGGGCTGCTCTCGCGCTCCCGGTCCCCTCCGTCGCTCCGGGCAGAACCCAGGGCACGCTCTCCTTTCCCCTTCGCGGCGTTTCTCCAGTGCGCACAGAGATGTCTGATGTCGTTACCAGGCTTGCTGTGAAGGAGCTCGAGGCTGTGCGGCTGAGAGTGCCTCTTGGCAGCTCGAAGTGATAAGGTTGCCCTGACACATCTGCACGCATGTAGAGATCTGAGGGGATGCAGGCCGTGCTGCTAGGCCACCTTAAACTGACACAAACCACAGCATCATTTAAAGGCATCCACACAATGATGGTTTGCGAGTGCAGAATCCACCTGGTGAGACCAAAGGAGCGAGCAGACAACAATCCGTGTTATACCACTGATGTACATCACCTCATTCTTTCCTCTACCCGGTAGTTTGCCATGATAGAAACTAAATCTTTCTATCAAAAATAAATCCATTCCACATACGTTCCGATGAAGCTTACTACACCTTGAAATAGGATGATGGGAAGTTATTTCCCCATGTCAGGGCACCACAGGACAGACTTCAGCCATGGGACAGAACTACAGTCACTGTTGCACCCATGTTGCACTATAAAGGCTCCTGTAGCAAGCTCCTAAACCTCTCCCTGTCCCTCCCCAGGCATAGGAGTACATGTTTGTGCTCAGAGTACATGTGCTGTTTTAATTAGACATTTTGCACATAATAGGTAAGGCTATTAATATTAACTAGTAACTTCCACGTGCTCTGCCCTGTTCTTCGTCTTCCAAAGGGACCTGATGCATGTGGCAAGCAAAAGAGGACACAGTTGGAACACCCTTCTGATGGAGGACAAAAATCTGCCTGATGTGCAGTGCTGCACAAGGACACGGAGCTGAGGGTGAAAGCAGGAGGCAGTCTTGTCCACAGCTTGTGAGCAGGCAGTGCATGTAAATGTGCTCCTTTGTCTTGGAAACATTCTCTTCAACAGCAGCATAACTGACCTGACAGATACATTGACTTTTGGTTGTTCTTGGCTGTTTTTCAAAGGGATCCACTGTGCGCGCCTGAAGAGTTTTTGAACTTCATGTACAGATTTGCATCTTTTGCCCAGTAGAACAGGCAATAACTAACACTTCTAGCATATTTTCAAACAGGTTTTTTGGAGCTAGCTTACGTTGTACCAGACCACATCTCAGAATAACTGAGTTGTTGCTTTTGGTTCTTTGAGCTGCAATGCTCTGAAACACCACACTTCTCAGTAAGGTAAACATACACACCAGCAGACTGAGGAGAAGAATGTATCCTTGTTTTTTACATATAAATATTTCCCTGCTTTGACAGTGAACTGAGAATTTGGGCCACACAATAAATTTCAGAGGGGTTCAAATGATAGAATATAAATCAAGAGAGGGTAAAACACAGCAAGCTGCTCAAGCCCTTGTCCACTTGGGCTGTGAACATCCCTAAGCACGAAGATCTGTCACTAGGCAACCTGCTCCAGCAGTGGACCTCCCTCGCTGTGAGAAAGACTTTTCTTACATTTGACCAGTTTTTTCTGTATTTCAGTCTGTGCCTGCTGCCACTGGGCGTCATGGAGAAGAGCCCAGCCCTGCAGCCCTCCCACCAGCTATTTTTGCATGTTGACAGTTATGATCTGGCCCTTTTTCCATGGCTGACTTGGTTGCATATTTTATTTGTTTAAGCTCATTTGTAGTATTTACTTTTCTCTACATTCAACAATCAGGATGAAACTTGCATAGCTCTTTCAAAAAGAGCATAGTTGACTGTCAGCTAGTTAAATCATTACTTGAGTAAACAAGCTGTTTGATTTCTATTAAAGGAGTGGTAGTAATATCATGAATATAGCAGAAACACAGAACAGAAGAACTTAACATCCCCAACTTTTACTGTCATCCCTTTGAGGCAAATTGAGTGCATTGATGGAATGGCTAATGACAGCTTTCAAATGTATTACATTACAAGCAGTAAGCTTATCTGATAGCACTTGTACTTATCTGTGTCATAGTAATGAGAACAAAAAATGTTTTAGTCATCTTTTCCATCTGTTGCTTATTAGAATTGTTTCTACAGTGTGTTTTCTGCAGATTGGCCAGTACACATGTAGAACAGTTCTACTGGTAGAAGCATACAGAGTACATACACTAATTACATTTCATACTTTATATAGTCATCAATTAACCTGCTCTTATCTTCAAAGTAATATACATATTATTATCTTTCTTCCTCTTGTAGAGTCAGAAGTACCATTGTATGGCTCTGTTTAAAGAAGCAAGGAAAGACAAAACATCATTCCTATGCTTTCCATTTGGGAATCCAGCTATCCCACTGAAGGATCACTAAACTAACAGGAAGATAAGCAATACTTTTGGATAATTCCCAAACTACACTGATTAACCTTCAGCTCTGCATCCATTATCTTTAGATTTCCATCTTGTAATATGTTCTGAAAAGGTGTCAGTGCTTCACAGGCTTCTTTTTTGCTTTAATTCTTTTTCCTTCTCCACAGACAAAATTGCCTGGAGCATGAATTTCAAAAGCAAAGTTACAGAATCTTTTATCCAATTTATAATAATTTTTGTCTGTGCGTGTCTTAAGGCAATGGTCTCAGGTGGCTTTTGACTGAGAGAGTTGTGCAAGTCCACCTTCTTTTTTTAACCCCCTATAGCAAAATCCGTAGGGGATGTGAAAAATCAAAGCCAAATAGGTGGTTTTGCCTATAGTTGCTTGAAGATAGCAATAGCATAGAATCATAAGTTCAGAAAAGACCTCTAAGATTATCTAGTCTAACCATCCACCTGCCACCAATATTGCTCACTAAACCATGTTCCTTAGTATATTTACATGCATCTTTAACACCTCCAGGGACAGTGACTCTACCACTTCCCTGGGCAGCCCATTCCAGTGCCTGACCTGGGCTTGTTTCACAGGCTCCCCCTGTGGTTCAGGCTTCCTCGAGCTTTCACTTGTGAGATAGAAAATAACACTTAATTGCAACATATTGATCATGGAAAACACTTCTTTAGTTTCTGATCTTTCAAAAGAATTACTATGGGTTCAAGGAGTTGCAGAAAAGTCTCATTACACAGTGCTATGCTGGCTTTTTTATAAATATAAACACAGAGGAAAAAACAACTGTGACATTATATATTCAGTGACAAACAGAGCTAACTGCAGCTACATTTGGATAATATCTTAGAACTGTAAGAGGTATCGCCATGAAAACATCAGTTCAATACTCTTACAGAGGTCAAAACAAACAAACAAAAACCACCAAGAACCAATAGATCATTAAGAATTAACATGCAAAGGACAAAACAATTTTGTATATGAATAAATCTATTGTACATTTTGCCTGGGCCTACTATGGGAAATTCTACTTTCTAGTCTTGAAAACAGTATTGAAGAATTGGAAAATATAGGAATATGTGATAAAAGGTAGCTCAAGCTGAGTTAACAGCCTAAGATTTCTCTGTCTGGAAAAAGAATGTCTTGGAAGTGATGTAAGATATCTGCAAATAGCATTCCTGGCATGGAGAAGGTGAAAGAAGATTGTTTCAGAACACAAGATTAAAGATACAAAACAATAAGTTTCAAAACAAACATGAAGCCACTTCTTCAGATAAGGTCAGCGAACCCAGAAAATCACTGACAAAGAAGGCCGTGATTCAAAAAAATCAGCAGACAGGTACCTGGGGAGAAGTCTGTTCATGCAACACAAAGATACCACACCCAGCTCCAAAACTGCACCAGGTACAGATCTGCAGAAGCTGGGAGTTTTTTAGTTAAGTAGCACTATTTATGAGCAGTACTTGCACATGCATCTACACAGCTGTGGGACACTGTCAGTAATACCAAACCCAGGTCAGCCTTGGTATTATTCAGCACAGTCTTGCTTATGCTTTTTCAGTAAACTTCACAGATGCTTTGGTTGATCCTATAGAGTTACAACTCTGCACCTTCCATGTTTGAGCCCACAACCTAACCTATAGTAAGGCAGAATACTGCAAGAAGTATTCCATTATTTCTGAGCCATTATTTGACTCAGTCTGCTTTCAAAAAAATTGCACCTTCTGTTGAGAGGGACCACAGAACAAGACCTTGGACTCAAACAGATAAGTTAATGAAAATTCATAGGCATGACACACACAATAGAGATTACTAATCTAGGTGTAATGTAATTTTAAAGTTCTTATTATTCCAGTGCTTCAGCTTTTTTCTAGTCAGAAAGCACAATCTAGACTCCACTGCCTAGAGGAAATAAGTCCATCCCAACATTAAGTGTGATTTTTAACATTAATTACAGTACTAAACTAAATTTTATATCTTTTGAGACCACACTGATACAGGAGCTTTCATTGGACAAAGCATCATTTGTTCTGCATATACTACTTACTGATTTTATGTCATAAGAGATTGTCAGTGGGGCCCAACTTTCAGAAGGTTTTATCAAATTAAAAATATTGAGATTACGAAGCACAAAGTCAGCAGGATGCATTTCAGCAGTCCTCTGCACGTACCATGGCATACCATAAGAAGTTGAGTCAAGTCAGGACTCAGCAGCCTGTGGAGTGAGAGCACAGCAAGTGATGAAGCAGTATGTGTGAGGATATCCCCTTCCATTTTTAAACACTGCACGTTATTGTTCTCTACATTTTTGGAAACGTACATTTATAAATAGTGGTATTTATTCTACATTATTTAAACAGGGACAGTTATGAATCTGTCAAATATTCCTTTAAGCTACTATAGGAGTTATAACGAGTTTTTAAAAGATCTGTTGGACAGGGAATGATGCAAAATACAAAGTAAATGGCTCCCTGAGAATCCCATACCTCTCCTAAACCATGCTATCTGAGCAGTTTCTGGGATAAGACCCAGAAAATATCCATGAGCTCCTGTATAATGCAAGCAGCAGTAATACAGTAATTTCACTAAAAATACACTTTTTACATTACACCTTTCATGCAAAAAGCCTTTGTGCATGTGAATAATACCTTAAATATTGAAATCATGCTGCCTTCCATACTATAAAAAGGCCAGTCTTTATCTTTAATGAGCAAGGCAGGCAAGCTGAATGTATGCAACAAGAAGTTGCTTACCCGACCAAAACATGTATGTGTTTCCCTAAATAAAACTGTCTCACTGTGCTGTTATACTGTTTGTGTATAACTACTTCAAAGTAACTTCATTTAATAATAGGGAAATATATGCTTCTTTCTGATTACCAGAAACAAAACTAGGGAGCAGCCTGTCATTCAAGTCTTGGTCTAGCTATAAAACTATTACTGAGCTCATTCTATATAAAAACATGTTCTTGTGTATCAGTTCAAACCATTTCATTAGCAAACTGAGAAGATCCAAGACTCCAGGACCAAGATAAGCTCAATTTGTTTACAGTGAAGATATTCCAGCAGAAAGGAAAATGTAGCATGCAGAGAAAAAAAAGGAAATAGTAATTTATGCACAAATGTTTATCTGGAAGAGATGTATTAGCTGAATTAAAGAAAGTCTCTTGAGAGAAGGATGAGACACAAAGACAGACAATCAACTGAGAAACAAACATTTCAAATCAAACATTCACCTGAGTGCATTTTTTTTCCCCCAATTCTGACGGCTGTTTTAGAGGACCTAAACTATATCATGTACAGTTTACCCAGCCTGTCTGAGGCAACAGAATTAGAATTGACAGGCTATGCTATTCCTATATGGGAGTTCTTGGGTTCTTGCATTCTTTCCTGTTTTTCAGCCATGATCTGTAATCAACATAGAGCCTGCAGCTTAAATCCCAAAATCATCATTATAAATAAAAAAAATTCTGACAAAGCACTATCAACACCAGATTTATCAAAAATTAATCCAAGTTATCTAAGTTAAATGGCATTAAATACATACTGGCCTCCTCAGTGCATATGACTAAATTAGAGAAAGCTTTTTGTGGCCTTAATACCACATTCAGCATGATACATCTTTATAAGAGCAGGGCAGGATTTCCGTCTTTTCCACTAATTGCTCCTATAAATTTAAATTTAAAATTGAGCTGGCAAGCCCATTTTCTTAACTTTTTTTTTTTTTAATTTTGGAAACCAGAAGACAGATCTTTTAAGAAATTCAGGTTGAATTCTAAGGAGGTTTTTGTAATAGAGTACCTGTGAAAATGCTATTGGGTAAACTAGACTTCTCTCATTTTTTTCTTTCACTATGCATTCATGTGAAACCACACATCCAAGTATTAAATAACAGCATTTAACACATATAACAAGATAAATACATGAATACAACATATTACTCTGGAGTTATTGCTATTAGGTGATTTTCTAATGCTGAAAATGATTTTGCCTCTCTTTGGCACACACAGTGCTACAGCAAGTCCAACCAATTAACTGCCTCTGCTGACAAGCAGGTTTCCATGCCTATTATCCTCTGCTAGCTTTTCCAGCCACTTTAATAAATTAATTCTTGGGGATGTTTTAGTTCATTTACATAAATGCATCCTCCCCTCCTATTATGCTATTACATGCACTAGATTATTTTTTTCTACAAAGGACTACTGAGAATTATTAGTAGCCAGCAGATATCACAGAACATAATGCCTTTCCATACCATCCACAAATGTTGTGTGTCACAGAGCAACCTCTTCTCACAGCCTCCTTACACAGATTTATGTTGGCAGTCACACTGAAGGGAAAGCAAGCAGCTGTTGGTTACCCAAGACAGGAGCCCAGCTAAGAAGAGGAGGGTCTCAAAGCGGGCAGTACTTAAGCTCTTGGTCTCTGGGTGTAGGCAGCAGAGCAGTTGTCCATTGATGGAGTTGGGCAGACTGAAATTTACCAGCAGAGCACAGTTGTGAAATCTGGGAAATCATGACAATTATGATACAGCTGGGGCCTTGTGAAATACATTGTTTACGTCTGATTGATCTCCAGGCCCTCCCTTCATCAGACAACAGTGCTATGAGGAGATGCACTGGAGCAGCATGACCACACTCTCAACTTTGCATCTCATCTGGAAGAAAGCCAGAGGCAAAACTCTAAAGTAAGGATTGAGTTGCAGAAGATGAACCTGAGCTTACACCCTGCAGGAATTTCACCTTTGTTCCTCTATTGGAGGTCCCTTACTTCAAGTACCTATAGGGCAGTTTTACTTATTTTCTCACTTAACATCTCCATAAGTTTGCAGCGTTTGTATTTCTCTAGCAGCTCACATAACGTCCATGTTTATACTGCCTCCTGTTATACACACAAAGCTAGTGCAAATAGCATGAAGTAAAGTAATATTTGACTTTATTCAGTACATTTTGCACCCTATCATTTCCTGGTAGTTGCCAACAGCATTCATAGAGGCAGCCTGCAGACACCCCTTCTGTGTCCATTTGTAGGTCCTTTGTTTGCTTTTTAATGCTGAAATCTTCAAGGATCACAGGTTTCCAGTTGTTGGTTTTTTTTAATTTTTATTTTTATTTTTATATTTCTACCCAAAATAAAAACCTGAACAGGCTACCAAGGATTTTCTGCCTCATGCAGATGCCTTGCTTGTTACCCCTTTCATAGGATTAAGCTATGAGGGCAAATATAGTTGCCTGGCTGATCTGTCTGTTTCTTCCACTATTTCTAAAAATAGCACCCAGGAGATAGCAATGGAATTGTGAATTTTCACAGGGACAGGATACCTCTTGGGCTTTTTAATCCTTTAAAAATTATTTAGCAGCGATGACAGGTTTGAGACTGACATCTTAATACAATGAAACCCTCAATTTATCCATGCTATCAGCCAGGCTCCAGTTATTGTACAATTCTATAGCTATGGAGTTTGTTACTGTTAATCACTATTCTATAGGAAGGAATTAATTCAATCTCAGCTTCTGTTGTTTCAAACAGATGTTTCTGGCCACACAGTGACAAAGATGAACTTAAGTACATGAGCAGAGTATAAATAATGTCTTCCTGAGTCTGCAGAACAACCTGAAAGAAAGTTAATGGAGAGGTCTGCTTCACCCTAATCGTCTCAGAGGGTTGTCAAGTCTGGAGCTGAAAGATAAGTTAAAATGTTGCCTTCAGTAATTATTCCTATATGGAGAATTGCAGCAGAAGCATCCAGCTTTTGTTCTTAACCTCCAGTCCAAAGCTGCCCATTTGCTGGAGAAATTAATAAAAAAATAATACCCCAGAGGAATTCATTCTCATTATAAAACACTTTCATATTCAACTAACTTCAAATGTCTTATTTTGACTATAATTAAGCTACTGTAGATCCCATTTCTTTTATTACTTTAGTGCTGTAGCAAACATGGTATCCAACTTGCTCAACAGCTTTTAGTGTTCTAGGCACCAGTGTTCTATGTATACGTGCTACAGCAAAATACGGCTTCACCAACCAGCCACAGTCTGGCTTTGGTAGGAATTATCTGCACTACCTTACTGAGACCTCTAAAAATACAAGGTATTAACCATGCCCTCTTCCAGCTCATCCTGGTAACTGCTACTGGCATCAGCAGTTCAGAATAGGAGTTAACCCAGCAGTTGCTCTATAGGTGCTCTCTGTGAGGGCTGCAGCTGATGAACTGGATCGTAATGTCTACTTGCGCCAGCCAATTGGAGAGCTACAAAACATGACTTGTGCCAACAAAGCAGCAAAACAGCAGGGATGTCTGCCCCGTACTTTTGGAGTCTTGCACTTTGTAGCTCAGGCTTGTGCACATCAGGTACCTGAAAGACAATATGCATACATGAAAAAGGTAAAGACTCTGAAGCCTTAAGATTTGCAAGTGAGGTTCTCTGATAGAAGTACACTTCTCTAGGAGTAGTGGAGGACTTTAGTTGACTCTATGGAGTCTATATGGACTCCATGCTTTTTATAACCAAGACTTTTCTTCAAGTGTACTTCCCATAGCAACAGTTAATCAGAACAAAGAACAGAATACAAGAGTAAAATAGGAGTCGATGAATATAGAAAATACCCTAAAATCAGGCATGGAAAAGTCTTGGTCCAAAGATACTGTCCACCCACCCAAACCTCCTTGCCTCGTGGAGAGAAAAACCCACTGAGTTCTGGGGCACTACGCTTCATTTACAACATTTTCTGTGGGTTTCCAGGTCATTATGGACACTATCAAGGTCTTTCACTATAGGAATACACAATTCCCACTGATGTAACCTCACTGAGAGGAAAGTGAACTATAGAATCTCAGAAATATACCAACCCTTTAGCACACGTCCCTCATTCAGTACCAAGTCAGGTTATGTACAATAAATACTGCAAAGGCATAAGAGCCCTGACTAGCTCCTGCCTAAATCCCACCCCACAGCTGCATTGAAGGGGAGCAATTTCAGTGGAATCAGCAATGAATTTGATTTTGTACTGGTGCAATATTCACCAAGTGTCTTTAGTGCATAGTATAACAGGCAGATCTGTTGCTGGTGACCTCAATACTCCTGATTACCATGCAGTTTGTTGAGTAAGCACTGTGTAAGTGAGCAAGTCAGAAGCACATCCACTGAATAAAGATAACACCACATCAATATGTCATTATGTTAAGCTTACATTAATCCAAAAATATTTGTTAAACTAGAAGAAATGTCTTTCATTCCCACCACGTGAGCCCTCTTCCACTTCAGCATTAAGGCAAATAATCTTTACAGAGCAATCTCATGATCAAAGACAGCAGAATCATACAAGCAACAAGGAAGTCAGGGTTTGCATGCATGCTTAATTTTAGTCCATTAAGTATTAGTCACTGAGACTACTGTCTCTAAGAGTTCCCTTCACAAAGCCAAAGATTTGCTATGGGTACCTGAACAGATGACTTTCAACACACAAAGTGCTGATTTCAACAACTCTAGTGTAATCACAAAAAAATCTTCTGTGCAGATTACTATTCCCAGGTTGTAATTTGTATACACAGAACTAATGGTCTAACGTGACCTAAATGGGGAATGCCACTTTCTGTTTGTTGAAAATGCAAATAGTTAAGGACCTTGAAAATAGTGGTTGCAGAGGTCACCTCACTGATCTGTTATCAAAGCTTGCATAATTAAGTGGATGCCACAGCCATTAACTTGCATATGGGTTTGTATATGTCAAAGTGGGCCAGCTTAATCTAAAGGTGAATTCAATAATGTTATGCTGAATTGCAGTCCACAAAGCCTATGATTAAGGGTCAGCACACCTGGCTTCTGATTTGATGTCAGCTGCTAACCTTTCTTTGACCTTACTCCCTGCAGACTTTTTCACTGACTATCACTACAGATATTTTACAATGCCATCCTGCTGATTCTCACAGTGCAGCAAGAAATACCACGTAGCCTCACCTTTACTAAGTTAATTTCAAAACCTCCTCAGTGTTTGTGGAAAACAAGCATTTTAATTTCCTAAAACAGCAGTGAATTGTTATCTCACATAGGGAGGACTTGGATGGAAATTACAGGAAAGCCTTATTTTTCCTTTTTCAACATTACCAATCCATCCATCAGCCAGTGTGATCTTCAGAATCTGCATGCTTTTTGTTATCAACACTGGTGACTAAAATTTATTCTTCTTTAATGTAGCAGTATGAAACAAACAGCAGAAAATTTTGCTTATGCTACGTAGGAAATCATTCACACTGCATGAGATTTCCTGCTTTACTTTTACTGTTCTCCCATTTATTCATTTCCCTGTATTTGGCAGGTTAGCATCTCATTTCTTTTGTTGAGAGGCTGAAGCTTTGTGCCCTTGAGTAGGACAGTCCAAAACTACCCAAAAAAGGACATACAAAAAAGTCTGTTGTGGTCTACAGCTGTATTATTCTGCATATAAAAGAAAAATTGCTCTCAACTTGGCTTTCTGTTTGCATCAGGAAACAATCTGTTCATTAGAAACTGTTCCTGATTTTAAATGGTTCTCTAAACTCCATACCAACTGATCCTCCTTAAATAGGAAACAAAAAATTACAATTCAGAAAAGTCAGAGGTAGACAATGACACTAGTATACCACATTATTATATCATTTCTGAAAATGCATAAGGAAGGCATTACAAGGATTTACTTCATACCAGAAAAAGATGCATGGAGGATCTGATACCTATATATTTTAGGAATACTAACCAGTTTAAATTCTACGATGGAATATTTTGCAGAATAATCAACTGTTATTTCATGTGAGGAACATACCATAGGCTGATTTACAGGAAAAGATATCAAAGTACTCTGAATAATTTAGTAGCATTCATATGTAGGCATTTTGTCTGTATTTAGGCTTGCAAAAGCCTCAAAAAGTTATCTTACACATTAAGGTACACAATACGAAATGTTTCTTTTAGATTACCAATTACCAACAATTCTACCTTTCCTGCCACATACAGGGAAAACGGGGCTCAATTCTGGAAGCTGGCAGCACCATAATACATATAAACAGTATACCAGGAGGCTGAACCCATTTGATGTTCCTATTTCAGTGAAGCAGTATAACAGTTCTGGCTTGTACATCCACTTGCACTGTCCATATCAGTAGTAAATCTGCAAGCTGCAAAAACTACATGCTGCATCACTCAGTAATGGACAAAACCTACTGGGAAGCACCTCAAACTACAACTAATTTAGAGCTATACCACCAACAGCAGGAGCTGCAAGTCCCAAGCAAGGACTGTGGCCACTGTCTGCACGACAGACATTTCAGTGAGGCTTTATTTATATCTTGGAATCTGGATGTTTTGTTTGGAGGCTGTTCCAGTTACAGATAGGCCCACTAAGGAAAGTGTTATTTCCACACCTCACTGGAGGACAGCTCTGATCTTCTAGCTCTGTGTAATTGTTCCATGAACCCTGCTGGCATGTGCAGGTGAAATTACTGATCCTCTCTATCATGGTTCTGCACCCAGCAGGTGCAGAGGAGTAGTCTACAAGAAGGGATAATGAGAAACAGCAGAGGCAGAAAAGGGCAGGCATCTGGGGGCTGACACAGCTGCAGCCAAGGGAAGAAAAGGGGGCTTCCCTTGATTCCCCAGGCTGAGCACCTCACAGTGCCTGCATCCCCTGCCCCAGCATCCTCTCTTCTCAGGGAGCCCCATGATGCTCCAGCTTGACTCTCAGGGGCTTACTTTCTGTGCAGTTTTCCCTTCCATCTTCACTCATTCACCCAGTCAATTCTTGCTTATCTTTATATCCTTTTTTTCTTGTCTATTAAAAAGAAAAGCAGCTGTCAAGCAGACCCAGTCCAGTCCTGCAAAGTCTGACGGTTCCTTTCCTCTCTATCAATATTCTTAATCAAAACAGGCAAACTATCATTTAAAGTCCACTTGGTTCTCAAAACAGGGCTTAACACCTGTGCTGGCTCTCTACAAGAGCAAATGTAGTCCTACTTAACTCACTTCTGCTAGATTGCCTTTGCTATCCAGTCTATCCATCTCATTAGAAAAAAAAA
>VXAB01012252.1:0-16160 GCA_013399175.1 Odontophorus gujanensis
CAAGGGCAAGCGGCGCGACGACGGGCTCTCGGCCGCCGCCCGCAAGCAGAGGTGAGTGCCCGCCGGCACCGCCCGGCCGTCCCCGGGTCCCGGTGTGAGCTCCGCCGCGCTTTCCGCAGGGACTCGGAGATCATGCAGCAGAAGCAGAAGAAGGCGGACGAGAAGAAGGAGGGCGCCAAGTAGCGCCGGGCCGGGCCGGGCCAACGCGGCGCCGCGGGCGGGGACGACTGCCTTTCCGCACCACGGCCCCGGGGCCCGACCGCCCCGCCGGGCCCTCCGGCAGCGCCCCGCGCCCCTCTCCCATTAAAGTAGCTCGTGGAGCCCTGCAGGCGCGGCCTCCTCGTGTGCCCGGCGCGGGGGGGGAGACGCGGAGCGGCTGCTGGGAGCGGCTCCGCTCCGGGTGAGCGTCCAGGGGAGCGCCGCCCGAGGAATGAAGGCGGCGGAGCGCTGCGGATGCGGTGGAAGCGGCTGTAGTGAAGGCCTGGGATCGCGGCGGGGGGAGGGGGTGACACGGAGGGCGATGGCCGCGGAGCTCCTCCTGCATCAGGCCCTGCAGCAGCCCGCGGCCCGCGGGGGAGGGTTGCTGAGATCCAGGCGGGCGCCGCCGCCCGAGGCCGCCGTCCTCTTCACTGCTCTGCGGGGCCGATGCGTGGTGTCACCCGGGCCTGTCGCCCCCGGCCCGCGCGGTCCCCCCCGCCCGCGGTGCCGCTCACCGGGCGAGGTGCAGCACCGCCTCCACCACGTTCGTGCCGTCCTTGGCGCTGGTCTCGCAGAACAGGCAGTTGTGGGCCTGGGGGGAGAGGGGCTGAAGTCGGGGGCCGAGGCTGGGGGGAGGGGGGCCCGGCCTCCGGGGGCCACCCCCAGCAGCTGCTCACCATGGCCAGCCTCTGTCCCTGGGCTGTGCAGACCCCCGCTGCCTGTGGCAGGCCGGCCCGCAGGTCGCTCTTGTTGCCCACC
This sequence comes from Odontophorus gujanensis, assembly GCA_013399175.1. Taxonomy (NCBI): domain Eukaryota; kingdom Metazoa; phylum Chordata; class Aves; order Galliformes; family Odontophoridae; genus Odontophorus; species Odontophorus gujanensis. Next base: position 958 of record VXAB01012252.1, read on the forward strand.
AGCATGAGGGGCAGTGCTGTCCCTGCACCCTGCAGGAGCAGAGGACAGCTTGGGGTTCTGCCGTTCTACCTAAAGCCACCCACCCTGGGGGCCCTCCCTGTGGATGCCCTGAGGTTTGTGCCCTGCTCTGCAGGGGCAGTTGGATCCCCCTGTTACCTCGATGTCCTCGATCCACTGGCGGACGCTGAGGAAGCTGCTCTGGGAGCTGATGTCGTAGAGGAGCAGCACGCCATGGGCCTTGCGGAAGTAGGAGCGGGCGATGCTCCGGTACCTGGAGGCAGGGGTGTCACCACCGCAGCGTGGGGGCTGTGCAGGGCCAGGGCCATAGCAGAGACCTGACTATGGGAGCGGTCAGTGCTGCCCTGCTCACCTCTCCTGCCCGGCAGTGTCCCAGATCTGCAGCGTGGTTTGCTCCCCATCCACCAGCAGCTGCTTCACCTGGAAATCCACCCCTGCCCAGGGCAGCCATCAGGCCTCATTCCCTGCATCCCAGCCCCTCTGTCCCAGCCCTGGTACCTAATGTGGAGGAGATGTCGTCTCGGAACTCATTCCTGCAGAGGCGCAGTAGGAAGCTGGACTTGCCTGCACCGCTGTCCCCTGCCAGCACCAGCCGGTATACGGGGCTAGGGGCTGGGGGCTGCTCTCCCATGCCAGACCCCTGGGGCATAGATGGAGGAAGGTGTTAGGTGTCAGTGCTGGGGGGCCCCGCTCCCCTCTCAGCCGTGCTGTGTGTGCCGGATGGGGCGTTGCTGAATACCTCCGGTGTGAAGGCAGAGAGCTTCCTCTTGCAGCAGCGTTGTGAGGGGTGGCAGCACTCCTCTGCCTCGCCTGCCTGGGGGTCCTGCAGGGCGGCAGATCTCACTGTGAGGCGCCTGAGCCTGTGTGGTCGGGTGGGGCAGTGGGCAGGGACTGCACCTGGGTGCCCTGCCCAGGGCTGGTAGAAAACGCATCCTCCGAGCTGTGGCTGCCGGTGCTGCTGCGTGAGGCCGTGTCCACGCCGGAGGCCGAGCTCTGCCAGACACCCGCGGTGGAGCACAAGGAGCCATCCCCCCGTACCTGTGCACAGGACAGTGCCCAGGAAGGGGCAGTCCCAGCTCTACATTTGCTTCTCACTTGTCACAGGTGCACGTGGGGAGGCTGTGTGAGGGGGCTGAGGGGTTGGGGTGTCAGCATTGATGGACTCCGAGGTCCCCCCCACCCTCGGTGCTCACCGCTCCCGGGCCCCCACCGGGGCCTCGCGGTGGGGCTGAACGCAGTCCGCTGGTGCTCTGCCAGACGATCCCGTTCGTCGATCTGCCCGGAGCGGCGGCCTAAGACCGGGGTCGGCACCGGGGGAGGAGCGTATCCCGGCCGACCCCCGCGCCGCCTGCCGCCCTCCAGACCCCCACGTACTGCAGGATGCTGACGTAGCTCGAGAGCGCCCCGTGCTCCTCCGGCAGCTCCCGCAACGCGTGCTGCGCTCTGCGGAAAAACAGCATCCTCAGGGCAGGGCCGGTGCCGCGGGCTGCCCGCGTCCTTCCCGCCCCACGCGTTCCCCCATTTCGGGGTGGCGGAAGCGCTGGGACAGCTCCAGGACGCGCGGTTCGAGGCACGACGGAGCGGGCAGCGCTTCCCGGCCGAGCCCTCCCTGGACCTAAGGGCAGTGCGGGGCCGTCTCCGGGCGGGCGCCCGTGGGCACCTCGGGGCAGGGCAGGGCAGGGCCGGAGCGGAGTCCGGGGTTGGGGTCCCGGCTCGCCCCCCAGTGCCACCTTCCACGTCGCTGTGCCCTCCGACAGAAGTCCTCCCGCAGCCGCCCCAGCTCCGCCTGCAGCTGGGACGCGACGGCCTCGGACCGCTGTAGGCTGAGCCGCAGCCGCACGTTCTCCTGGCGGGGAGAGTCCCGTTGGCACCGGCGGCACAGCCCGGAGCCGCAACTCCCGGAGCCGCAGCCGCCCGCAGCCCCATGCCCGTACCTGCGCGGTGTCCCCGAGCCGCTGCTGCAGCCGCGCTCCGCCCGCGCCCCTCCCGCGCCCCTTCATGGCCGGGGAGAACGGGAGTGCCGCCCGCACCGCCGCTCCGGGCGAAGCGGGGCCGCGCTGCCGGGCCGTCCCCGTGGAGATGCCTACGGGCAGCGGATCTCGGCCGGAGCCACCGCCGCGCGGGGCCTGCGTCGGGCGCAGAAGCACGAGGAGCCGCCGGGCCCCGCCGTGTTTGCTCTGAGGGTGGGGGCCCGGGGCCGGCCCGCATTCCTGCGGCCGTACCGATACCGCACCCTAACGGCCCCCGCGCCCCGGCCCCTCTCGGCTCGCTCTGGGCACAAGCAGGTGCCAGGGGCTGAGTCCATCCGTCCTTCAAGGGCTTGGGCTCGGTCACAGCGAACCGAACGGGTGAAAGGAAGGTTCTGCGTGGGGCGGTGGGGCCGTAGTCCCGAGAGCAGCTGCTGTTGCAAGAACTGGGGCCGGTGCCGGGGTGATGTTGGCACCAGCCGTGCCCAGCCCTGTGGCTGCTGCATGCACGTGGAGCAGGTGGCACAGACTCAGATCAGTGATTTATGTTTAAAAAATGTATTTATGGAGCTATTTACAATACGCACTCTGCCAGGCAGGTGAGCTGACACAGCAGCAGACGGACTAGAGTGCTGCTCCCCAGCAGGTTTGGGCCAAGCAGCAGCCTGGCAGCCAGGCACAGGGGCAGTAGCTGCCTCCATGGCTGGAAGCTGAGCACCTGCCACCTGGGCAGGCTCGGGCCGGCCCCTTGATGGCTCCAGATCAGTGCAGGACGTGTCCCTGGGGCTGGTGCAGCAGAGCTTCCACTTCCTGGGTCCTGTGCTCAGATGACATCTTTTCCTCAGACCCGTGGTGAGGAGCAGCTGAGGGGACCAGTGAGGCCAGGGCACGTGGCACAGCAAAGACCATGCACGGGGCCAGGCACAGTCCATCCCAGCAGGGACTATGTGGAGACACTGATGCGGTGTGGGGCACGCCGCCGCCGCACAATGCGCAGCGCTGGGCTGTTCCGCCGGTGCTGTGGGGAGCCACGGAGGCACAGAGGGCTCAGCAGCAGCCACAGGTAGAGCAGGACGCAGGCCCAGCACGAGGCCACCTTCACCCAGAACGTCGACCAGCTGCCATGCGTGAAGGTGGTCTCCAGCACTGCGCTCTCGTAGCTGCAGGGAGAGGACAGCCACTAAGTACCAGGGACATAGTGGTGTGTGTGGGGTGCAGCATTGCCTGCAGCTGCCAGGCTCCCCCAGTCCCAGTGGCTGCATGTCTCTGGCCACGTCCTGCCTGCTCAGGGGACCCCAACCCAGTGGACCTCAACCTGTCCTGTGGCAGCACCAGCTGCTTTTGGCAGAGGCAGTTGGGTGAAGTGGTGCAGGCCTGTGAGTGCAGGGCTTACCCAGACACGGCCAGGTCAGTGACACTGGCCTACTCTGGTGACAAGCACCTGGTAGCTGCAGCCACATGGAGCAGGTCAGACCTGGCTGGGTGACAGAGCAGGCAGGGTAGCCTGTGGTGGGTGCTACACAGGCAATATGGCAAATGGAGCAAGGACAGTGGGGTGGCCAGCAGCGTAGGCCCTACCTGAACCAGTTGGTGAGGGTCATCATGACATAAAGTGAGGCGAGGAAGAAGACAAAGTGAAAGGCTGAGTAACTGTAGACCACACGGTCTCGCTCATCCTGGAAAACACACTGTCCTCCGACAGGCTCCTCCTCTTGCTCACATGTCTGCTCCTGATCAGCACCTGAGGGAGTGCAGCCTGATGGCAGCTCCTGCACCATCCTCACCAGCACCTCCAGCATCTGACACAAGCACCTAAGGCTGTGTCTTACTACAGCCTCTCCCTGACCTGCTGGTATCCATCCTGCACCCACCTCTCAGCTCCTCCTCCATCTTCTCTGGGCAGCAGAAGCAACAAGAGGGTTTCTGTGCAGAGAGACAGAGAAACAAGTTGGTAAAAGGAGATAAGGCTGTGACCTGTGACATTCATCCCCACTACAGCCCCTGCTCGGGCAGCTCCACAGCATCTGGAATGAGCCAGGGCTACCTGGTTGCAGGGTGCTAGCACAGATGGGGTGTGCACAGGAAAGTCCCCAGCTTGGCTGGACAAACCAACCTCTGCCCAGGACTGGACCTAGGGCTCAGGAGGACTCCAGGTGCTGTGTCTGGGTGCCTGTGGCAGAAGGACATGGGGGTCTGATAGGGGTACTCACTTTAAACTCAAAGCTGTAGACTTTGACCATCCAGAGGGGCCCAAAGATCTCAGCAAGGTAGGAGGCTTCATTACTGTGCACGAGAGAGACACAGAAAAGTGTAACACAAGGATCTACGCCGGGCTTCCTGCTCACCCTTACATCTGGCACCTGGGATCATCATGGCAGCAGCAGATCTGCCATGCTTGACCTGTGGACACCAGGCTACCCACCTACACATGCCCTTGGGCACATCCCCAGCTCTGCTGGCCATGCCATGGGCTAGGGACAGTGTCCTCATGTGGTGCCTGCGAGGCAGGCTGTGCCCAGAAAGGGCCAGGGCTGTGATGTGCCAACCACCCTTGCTCCCCACGCTGCGGGCACGCACCATGCAAAGAGCACGCAGGCGTACATGATGGCAGCCCCCAGGACGGCGACTGTGGTGTCCTCTGTTTGCAGCTCATCCTGCCGGATGCCCGGGAAGCAGACGGTGAGGTTCTGCCCCTTGTAGTGCACTGCAGGGAGGTTGAGGTGAGAGAAGGCTCACACTTCAGCAGCTGGCTGCCTGCAGCAGTAGGAGCACTCACCTCTCTCTGGGGGACGGCTGGACAGTGCAGAGAAGGTGAGGTACATCATGTAGCAGCTGATGATTGAGGACTGCAGCAGCCCTGACCGTGGCTGCTCTGCGAGGAGAGGGGTCAGATCCCATGCCCAAAGCCCTGCATCAGGGCGTGGCACAGGGCCAGAGGGAGTCCCAGGGAGCTGCATGCTCCCCAGGTGCCTGTGTGCTTATGCTGGGCCGGGAGGCTGAAGCCACACTCCTGGCCCCAAGATGCAGCCAGCCTTGAAATGCAGCTGGCAGCACTGTGACATGCCATGCCATGCCATGCTATGTGGTACTCACTGAATCGCACACAGGGCGTGATGGAGATGAAGGACATGATGCCACAGAGGCTGCCATTGACAGCGAGCAGTGCCTTGTTGAGCTGACAGGCAGCCGGGTGGGTGTAGTACTTGTAGAGGAAGGAGAAGGCAGCAGAGGCGAGGGTGTAGAAGGCGGTGGTGGCCAGCAGCACAGCCAGGTACCAGCGCTTGTCCTGTGCTGCTCCCGTCAGCCTGCAGGGAAAGTGGTGAGAACTGGCAGCACTCAGGCACCCACCCAACCATCCCAGCACTCACCAATTCTTGTTCCAGGTGTGCGCGAAGGCAGTGATCAGCACCAGCTGGATGAGGATGAAGGCAAAGCCACCACAGACGCCTGTGTAGTGCCACGCTGCAGGGGGGAGAGGGCGGCAATGAGTCTGGGGCCACGGGACCACAGGTGGGCACTGGCCTGGGCAGGGTGGGGGTCGTACCTTGGATGAAGCTGTCCTCAGGGAGGAAGAAGCTGGCGGCACAGAGCCCCACCAGCACCATCAGCTTCAGGAACCAGAACCTGCCGGGCAGCAAGCATCAGGGAGACACAGCGGGCACAGCAGCGGCAGCCCCCAGAGCACCCGCAGCCCCGGCCCCATCCCAGCCCGCACCCGTTGTGGAGCTGAGCACGGCAGTCAGTACTGGAGCGCACGTTGAGGAGCAGGGCAGCCTGTGCCAGGTGGAAGCAGGCAGTGCCGAAGCAGACCCGGTAGACGGCCGAGGAGCCCACGAGCTGCGCGCAGTCCGTGCCGCCGGGCAGGTGTTGGCACAGCACCCCCGAGAATGGCATCTGCGGGCACAGCAGCGAGGGGCGTGCCAGCACCTCCCGCACAGCTGTCCCTCCCCGGCAGCCCGCGGTGCCGCTCCTGCGCTCACCTTCTCCCTGACGGCCTGAGCCACAGTGCGGGACAGCATGAGGCAGCACACGGCGGAGGCCAGGACGTGCAGCAGGGTGTAGAGGACCCGCGTTGCCGTGGAGGCGCGCAGCCCTCTGCCGGGGCCGCAGCCACAGCACAGCTGAGGGAACACGGTCAGCACCAAACCGACACCCCTCCCCGGCCCGCCGCCCCCCCGCCCCGCCGCGCCCACCTGCCCCGGGAGCGAGCGCAGGAGGCCGCGCGCCCTCGTGCCCGCCATGACCCGTCCGGTCTCGGCTGGGCCCCGATGGGATTAAGGGGATTGTCAGCTTGTCCCGCCCCGCCATCTGCTCACTGCGGGGGGGCTGACACGGGCCGCGCCACAGGCACCGCTGCCCCGCACGGGGCAGGACGAAGCGCGGAGCCGCGGCGTGGGGCGGCCGTGGGGAGCTGAGGCGGTGCTGGGGCTCCGCGGGCCGTGGATGCGCGAATGCAGCGCTTCGGGGGTCGCGCGGAGGCCCGGGCGGCCGTAGGGGGGCGCTCTGTCCTCCTTGCGGGCATAGGAGTCGCCGCTCTAGCCCGCGCCCGCCCCCTCGCTGGTTCCGCCGGAAGTGAGGCGCGGAGGAGGCGTAATGGCGGCGGAGGGAGACGTGGAGCTGGAGTTGGAGACTGAGCCCAACGGGTCCGGCGGAGGCAGCGATGGGGCGGGAGGAAGGGCGGCCGAGAAGCCGCGTAAACATGACAGCGGAGCGGCGGACCTGGAAAGGGTGACGGACTACGCGGAGGAGAAGGAGATCCAGAGCTCCAACTTGGAGACGGTGCGGGCCGGGCGCTGCTCGGGGAGGGCTGCTCGGGAGCGCGCCGGGTTCCGCGCACCGAGGTGACTGTGCTCGTTCCGCCAGGCCATGTCGGTGATTGGAGACCGGCGGTCCCGCGAACAGAAGGCAAAGCAGGAGAGGTAACCGCGCTCCCCACGCGTGGCTCCAGAGGCGGCCCGCGCCCTCTCGGCTCGGCCTCGGCTTCCTGCTGCTCCTCCGCAGCCACCGCCCCGCTGCCGTGGGTGGAGGTCTCCGGGGCGCACGTGCTGCTCCTGCACGGAGTCGCTTCTGCTGCGGTTTGGGGCCAAATGGGGCTGCCCTTTACTGGTAGTCGGTTCTGCCTCTGGTTACAGGGAGAAGGAATTGGCCAAAGTCACCATCAAAAAAGAAGACCTGGAGCTGATTGTAAGTAGGGGCAGGAAGCTGAGTTGGTGCCAGAATGTCCCAGACCTCAGGGGTAGCCAGGGCCTGGAAGCACTCTGGCAAACAGCTGTGGCACAGTGGGGTGTCCTTCGCTGGGCTGATCCTCCCCCTTCCACCCTGGCTGGTGGTTTCACGTCTGTTGTACTGAAGCGTGGCTGTTTCCCTGCAGATGAATGAGATGGAGATCTCACGGGCAGCTGCAGAGCGTAGTCTACGGGAGCACATGGGCAACGTGGTGGAAGCACTGATCACCCTCACCAACTGAGCATGGGCCGTGCAGCTGCACTCACCCTCTGCTCCCCCGTTCTGGGAGCAGCACCGTGGCCTTGGCTGGAGATGTCGTACGTTAACTTATTGAATAAAGGCACCTGTGAGAAGGGGCTGTCCCTGTGGTTCATGCAGCACCAAGCACTTCCCCTGCTGGGCAGAGCACGTGGTGATGGGCATAACATGGGGACTGTGGCATCAGGGTGTGGACAAGGCTGTGACTGCTGGTCCCTGCCTACAGATCAGTGAGCTTGCCCAGGATTCTCATGGGTTGTCAGGCTACCCCAAGACAGACTTTTTCTCTCTGGTGCAGTGGCTCTACCCTGACAGCAATTCCTATCATGTCCCCACCACAGCAGGATGGGCAGACCAGGTGGAAATGAGCTGCTGCCTTTGCCCCTCGGTCTCTGCCCACCTCTTGAGCGTGGGCAGGAACCCTGATCATCAATGATGTGTCACCCTGGGCCTCTTACCTTTGTCCAAGCCTATTGCTGTTAATGGGGGGGGGGGATGCTGCTCCAGCAGCTGTGTTGCTGCCCCATTAAGATGAGGGGAAGCACTTCAGGGTAGCCAAGTGCCCGACCTGCTCTGCCACAGACACCACTACCACAATTTGTAAGAAAACAACTGCTTTAATCAAAACAATCCCATCCCCCTGCACAGGTAGAAAAGCCAAGCCCTGCAGAAACAGGGTTAGGAGACAGTGTCACAGCTGTTCCAAGCCATAAGAGGATCCGAACTGACACCGGAGAAAGGTACGAGGAATGGATAAATACTACGGAGCAGACAGGTGTGAGTGTCTGCTAGCTCCTCTGAAGGAGGGGATGCTGGAGCAGGGGTGCTGTGCTTCTGTACAGCTGGTCTGGTGCTGCTGAGGCTCTTGCAGGCTGGTGGGAAGGTGACATGACCATGAGGCTGCTCAGCGTGGCTGGAAATCATCTTTCCCAAGAGCCAGTGATGGAATCTGCTGAGTCCCTGCAGTGCAGGTCATGGATCACGCCACATCAACAGGGAGGACGCAGTGCAGGGGCACAGAGGAACAGCTTATTGTGGCACGAGTCCTGGTGCAGTGTTTTGTCCCTGCCGTTCCTGCCCAGGCTCTTGGGCAGCTGACAAAGCAGTGCCTCTCTGCCCAGTAGTCAGCCACAGGATACCCTCTGGTGTGCTCCCTTAAGTGGTCTTCCGCTTCTTGGCTGAGGGTCTCTCAAAGACATCGCGGACGCCTGCTGCTTTTTGCTTGAAGAATTTAGTGTTCTGTGCACTCTCCTGGCCCCAGGCAGAGTCAAACGAGGTGGTATCCTGGTCTACCAAGTGCGTGTATTTCGTCCGCCCTGAGCGCCCGAAGTTCTTGACCTGGGCGGTAGGAAAGATGGTGAGCAGCCATTTGGGTAAGGTGTGGGGACCCTGGCACATCTCTGCTCCTTCCCTTTGGTGTGCAGGAGCCCCAGCTGAGCAGCCTCAGCTGCACCAGTGCAGCGCACAGACCTGCCACACCTACCTGCATGACTTTGGGCAAGATGGTTTTGTTGAAGTGGTCCTCAAGGGTAGGGGCGCTGAAGTCCCGCTTGTACACCTCCTCATCTTCATCCTGCAGAGGAAGGACACACCTGCTCAACTTGCAAGTTTCCAGCGAGCATCAGGAGGAGACAGAAGTGGAGAAGAGCTACCAAAAGCCAACTGTTCTGGGACTGCTGCTCCTTGCAGCAAGTTCCCAACAAACTGCACTCGTGTCTTTACTCACCCTGCCTGCCAGACCTGACAGGCATCTCAGATCACCTGATCCACCTCAGCAGCACACTGCCACTGAGGGCCAGCCAGCTCTTGTCCGGTGAGCGTGGTCAGCCCTTCTTTGGGTACCACTAGGCACAGCTCCCCCAAAGCAGCCACGTGGTCCCGCACAGCCCCAGGCCTGGCAGCAGCACTCACCATGAAGAAGGCGCCACGGTGGTAATACTTCTGCAGGAACTTGTATTTGCCCTTCACTGCCTTGTTGGTGATGACCTTGCCGTTGGCTCGCAGCTCAGCACGGCGCTCCTCCTCTGTCAGGTTCCGCATCCGCTCAATCTCTGCCTTCTCCTTCTCCATGCTGAACAGGAGAGAAACCCTGAGCCCTTGCATCCCCCAGTGCCCTCGTGGGATGGGACAACTGCTGCTACCCGGGACCTTCTGAAGGAATATGTTTACTGACTCCATAATGGAGTAAAACACTTCAGGGGTGGTTTCTCAAGAGACATTTCTGATGCGGCCGTAACAAAGCCTGAGAAAGAGACATCTCAATTGTCCACCATCCTGCAGGGCCTGGGACTACAGGGACTCTCCTACCTTAAGCAGACAGCACTTACGCTTCTCGTTCCTCACGATCTCGTTTGATGCGCTTCAGCTCACGTACTTTCCAAGCCTCATACTCCTCCTCATCATTCTCATCATCTGTATCAAGAGCATCAAGTGCTGCCAACGAGCGCTTATTCTCCTCCAGCTCCTTCTTTGCTTCCTCTTCCACAATCTGAAGCCAGGAGCAAGCTCAGCTCTCTGCAGTGGCTGCCCCAGCATGCATGCCCCTGCCTGTTCCACGGTACCTTGAGCGTGTACTTGCGCCTCTCCTCTGCTAGTCTCTTTGCCTCCTGTTCCAGCTCCTTCTGCTTCAAGGCTTCTGCTTCTCGCTCCTGAACTGTGATCCGGTCCTTCCTGTGAGCAGGAACCACAAAAGCCTTAAGCCTTTCAGTGACCACTGCAGACTTCTGCTCCCACAGTGCAGCCTCTTTTAGCTCTTAAACCTTCCATGGCAGGGCCAAGTTCCAAGGCTCTCTCCTTTCTGATGTTGCCCATGCATGAACCACCATACTTGTTCTCCTCACAGCTACGAACATGCACAAAGGTGATGGGAGACCCTGCCATCGGCTGTGGAATGTGTTGGAGTGCACTGCCTGGTTCCTGCTATGCTGCACCTGCCCGAAGTCCCCGGTTGGAACCCTGCTACCTCTCAGAACCAGCGATGCCCTGCCAGGTCAGTCACTGCCCACCCCTGATGCAGGAGCTGGAGCAGCGATTCCCGTGCAGTACCTGGCCCATGCAGCTGTGCCACCTACTTGCGGATGAAGACAGGTTTGAGACGTGGTTCCATTTCATCCTCACTGTCTGTGTATTCCTCGTATTCAGACTCTGACTCAGACTCTTCTCCAGATCTGCCCTCATCTTCCAGCTCCATCACTTCCAGCTCCTCAGTTTTCCTCTCCTGCGCTCTCTGACGCATCATCCCACGCCGACGCTCGATCTCCTAGTGGAGACACGTCAAACACAGACTCAGCCAACCAGCCCCACTACCGCTTCCTTCCTTTTTCCACACAGAAAGCATGATGTCAAGCTCGCTGGTTACGAGCCCTCACCTCAGCATGCGGGTGACCTCCCCAGTGCCCCATAACCCACAAGCTGGGGTCACACCATGGCTGGCTGTGACTCAGGTCCCAGTATTCACCCAGTCCCACTGCAGTTCACAAGTTTGTACGAAAGCCAATTCCAGTCCCCTCAAGCCACACTGTTCAGCTCTACAAGCATACCTCATCATCGATCTCCTCCTCTTCCTCTTCACTGGTGTCCTCTCGCTCCACGCGCCATGCTTCACCTTCTACCTCAGAATCACTCTCTCCAACCACTTCAGGCTCCACAATTTTACGGTGCCTTGCCAGCCTGCAACAAACCTCAATGCAACTACAATGCTTTGAACATGCGGAGACTGCAAGAAGAGAAATCCTTGTGATCTGTTTTTAATGACAGATCTGGGACCACAAAGCATACGAAGACATTCCTTGCATGCTCCTCCCCTGAACCCAAAAAGGCAAAGCCGCGGGGGAATGTGGGGAAGAGCACAGCCCCCAGATCAGCACTCACCGCTCCTCCACATCCTCAGTGATGCGGTTCTGCAGTCGCCGCAGCCGAGGATCGTTGGCGACCTCCTCCTCCTGCTCTTCGGGCTCCACCTCCTGCTCCTTTGCCTTCTTGATGAACTGGAACTCCTCATCCTCCTCCTCCGAGGACTCCATAGGCGCGTAGTCGGGCCGTTTTCCCGACACATACCGTTTCACCTTCACCTTCTCCATAGACAGCTCGCCTGCGGCCGGGCGGGCAGGCCGTCACCGGGCGGGCCGCCGCTAGGCCGCGCTCGCAAGGCCGCCGTTCCCGGGCACCCCTGCTTCTCCCGGGACCCCCACTCACCCTTCTCATTGCGGACAGGCACGGCGCCCGCCGTGGACTGGATGGGCGGCTGCTTCACGAGAGCGCTGGGGACTGCCATGGTGGCGGCGACACACGGGACGCGACGAGCACCGCTCCCAGCACCCAGCGCCCGCTCACCCGGAACTGAACTCCCCCTTCCGCCGGCACACCGGAAGTGAAACGCCCCCGTCCGTCACAAGCGGCCGGAAGTTATGTTCAACGCGGACGTCAGTTCCGGCGGCTCGCGGGGCCGGGCATGGCTTCGGCCCGGCTCGGCCCGGCTCGNCCGCCGCCGCCTTTGGCGCTCTCTCCTCCGCGCATCGCCGCGGGGCCAGGAGGGGTTTTCCATTTCGGGCACTCGTCCGTGGTGCGAAGGCCCGGCCCCGGCTCCGGCCCCCTGCCCGCTCCCTGTTCCTGTCCGGGGTTCCCGGGCCTGGCCACGGTGTTCTGGCCCCCTGTGGCTGCTCCTGGAGCGGTGCTGTAGGGGTGGGGGCTGTAGGCTGGGGCTCGCATCAGCGCTGCAGAGCTTTCCCTGGGGCTTTCCTTCTGCCCTCTGTCTGCCACGGCTTCCCCGCAGCGTTGGCTCAGCAGGGGGAAAAGGAAAGTGCCCACAGACGCAGCCTCTTCGTGGAAACAGGAGAGGTTTTTGTAAGCAGCCTGGTGCTGCCCACGTCAGCGTGCCCTTGCCCACCAGATGGGTTTCACAAGAAAGCAGACACATTGGAGTTGCCCATGCAGTAGCACCCAACCGCAGGAGATAAGATTTCTCTTGAAGTTGGGCAGAATTGGGTCACCAACTGCCACATCAGCATTTGCAGTGCTCTGGTGCCTTCTTGAAAAAAAGGAAGAGGTTTTATCTACTGGGAAATCAGTGTGGGGGTGCCAAGGCTGGCAGCAGGATGGGCTCCTGAGGACTCGCCTCAGCATTTCCTTGTGTTGGCAGGGTGGGTTCCCCTGGGGACAGCGGCTCCTGGGTAAGCCTGACCCTGCCGGTGCTGTGGTAGAAGAACAGCTTCTGCTGACCAGGCCCAGGCAGAGCTGTTGGCTGCTCGGGGGTCCCTGTGCTTCTGCTGTGCATGCAGAAAGACCCCAGTGCTGCAGTTGTCCCTGTGCCCTTGCAGCTTGTGCTGAGCCCCACTGCCCCAGACACTGGCACCTTTGTGCTCCTGCTGCAGCAGTGCTTGGGAGTAGGGAAGTCCTTCCTGGTGTTCCTGGCCTTGACGTCCTGATGACAATTAGAGCTCTGCTCCTAGCTCCTGCTCTGCTCCTGATCATCAGATGAGATATCAATTTTGTGTGGTTATCACAGCATGTTCCCGCCTAATGGTTCCTGTGTCACCATGGCAAGGAGCGAGGTTCAACGTATGACTCAGTGTGTGAAACAATTAGGCACAATGGCTACAGGAAAGCTTAGGAATTGCACACAAAGCATATCACGTCCTGATCAGGTGAAGCTAAACTCGAGACCTCAGCAAACAGGGAAATGCTTTTCCTGGCTGGCTTCAATGCTGTGCCGCAGGGGTTTGATGCTGCGACAAGAAGCTGTCCTGACCCTTGGACGTGCTTCTCTGTCCTGTGTCCCACAGAGCTGTGGCTGAGCTGCAGGAGGCACACACTGCTGCAGTAGGGGTGAGGGGCTGGGAGCAGTGGGTGGGCTCTCCCAGCAGGACCTGTCCAGGACAGAGGACACAGGTTGGCAGCAGCACTGAGAATGCCTCCAGCCTGCTGAAGCATGTGGTGAGGGGGTCTTTGGGTGTGTGTGGGCTCTGCTGCCTTCCCTTGACCACAGTGTGCTCAGAACCCAAGCAGCGCACTCGTATCAGGTGAGTGTCCTTCCCCCTGGATGGCTGCAGAGCAGACGGGGGCTGGAGGTGGCAGCTGCAGCTGTGATACTTCAGTAGCCCTGTGGAGATTGATGACAAAGGCAGAAAGCAGATAAAGTTACAGAGACACGCTGTGCCACTGCTGTTTGTCTGCGGGCTGCGCTGCTGGGCAAGGTCAGGGCTGGATCCCCGGCCCCGGCACGAGGCTGCAGCCCCATGTTTTGTCTGGGAGTGTTGTGTGAGCAGAGTCTCCCAACCTATTCGGGCCACGCAGTGCAGCCCCCGCAGCTGCCCTGGCTCCCCACACTCCTCCTCGAGGCCGCTCAGTGAGCAGCGCCTGATGGAGCTGCTGTCCCGTCTGCCATTGGCGCCTTCTGTTTGGTGTTCTCAGTTCTCTGGGAGCACAGGCCTTCCTACCCGACTTCCCTGCCCTGCTGCCCACTTTGTCCCAGCGCTGTAGTGTCTCCCAGCCCACCCCCAGGTGGGGGTGCCTGGAGCAGAGTGCGGCTTTCTGCAAAGTGCCAGCAGCTACATTGCTGTTGGAGGTTGTGCAACCTGCAGCCAGAAGGCCAAACATTGTCCTTATTTTTCCATGAAAGTGAGTTTCTATTGATTGCAGTATGTGGTTCAGTGGGGGAAGCCATGGGACATCGTGTGGCATACGGCGCTGTGCCACCCACCGGCGACCCCTGGGGCATGCTGAGGCCTCCAAGTCCAGGCCACTGAAACAGGGGAATGTTCAAGGGGAGGGTCTGTGCTCCTCACAGGTGCTGGCCCTCCAGGTGTGTGGTGTTATTTTTGGCAGGAGGAGTGGCCGTGCACATACGAAGCCAACCTCTTGTGCAAGGGAGAGGTGCTTCCCGCTCTCCTGCCCCGGAGCACTGAGATAAGGTGGTGGGACAAGAGGCCTTTGTTGGCTCCACTCTGATGCGTCACGAGGGCTGTGTGCATGGCTCCATCCCCACCGGGCCGCAGCTGGGGCTCCTCAGAACGGCTCTGAAGCAAAGCCATGAGGCAAGGCTGGGGCAGACTGTGGGGGCTGTAGGACAGGTTTGGGATCTCCTCTACCTCTCCGGTGTGGGGTGGATGTGGAGCCTTGTACAGGGGCACCAGGGTGCAGCGGGCACCTGGCCCCTGCTCCTGGTGATGCACTGTATGCGGGAGCTGCCCTGCACTATTAACCCGGTTTAACGAAGAAAGCGACCCTGTGCCAGATTTTCTGGGCTGTTCTGAGCATCGCAGTTACCAAGGTGACTGCTTCCTGTGCGATTGCCACTGCTCCGCGACGCGATCAGGGTATCTCAGTGACTTCCTCCTCTGTCAGGAGATATAAGGGCTGCTCCTATCAGGCGCCTGCAGAGCCCTCTGCAGCAGGGAGCATCCAGGTCAGTCCGGGGCTGCTGCTTCCACTCCTCGTGCTGCCTTTGGCACCGCTCGTGGCACCGCTGCTGGCACACACCGCTGTGCGCGGGGGTAGCAGTGCGGGGCTGTGAGTGCAGCCGGGACGCTGCCGCCTTTCCCCCCGGGTGGAAGGGACTCTCCCGAAACCAGAACCGCCCCGGAGGGTTCTCGTGGCGGTTGGACCTTTCCAACCTCGCCGATGCCGTGGTGCTTCCCGGCCCTTTCCAACCGAACCCCGCGCCCTCCTCGTGCTGCGTTCGCGCGGCGCTCCCCGCGGGATCCGGGCCGGCACGAGGCGGTTCCGCTCCCGGGTCTG
>VXAB01012255.1:0-31325 GCA_013399175.1 Odontophorus gujanensis
TTTCTTTCTTTTCTTTCTTTTTCCTGAAAGAACTATTTTACCCCTTCATGTAACATGCACACCTAATTAATAGGAGAGTCAAGTAGAGTCTGGAGGTACTCAAGCTTGAAGGGACCTAGCTGGGTCCTGTTCCTCCTTAGCTTTGTGTTGCTGCTGGGAGGCTGTTGCTGGTAAATTAATAGTTCCACTTAAAACTGGCTTTGATGCCCTTCCTGTCACGCTAATGTCTTCAGTTCGGGTATCTCAGCTCTCTAAGATGTGAGAGAATGTTATTGTTTGAAACCTCTGCCTGGGCATGCAACTTGTCTTCTGGTTTATGTTCCTCTACACTGCTGTGCTGTCTATTTTATATCTTTATATCAAACAGCTTTGCTCTAAAACACTATGACCTTTGATATTCAGGAAGAAGTAAAACATGGGGGAAAAAAAGAGGAAAAAATAATTAAAAAAATAAAAATTTTTAGCTCATCTTTTATGTATCACCAAAGTAGCTGTTAAGCTGACTTTCCTTGGCCTTTCTCTGAGTATGATGACAGATACTTGCAATCAGTCCCATAGTCAACTGGGACAATTTTAAAACAATACTTTTGCCAGTAAAGTGAAGGATGTCTGATACAACCACCTCTGTGGGTGTTGTAACCACTGTGAAACCTGAAGAAGCATCCTGCCTTTATCACAGACACACTTGCCTCTAAAAATAAAGGCATAACAGTCAGAGCATCCCTTTTGTTGCTTTTCCTACCCTTCTGAGAAATATGGATTTTTTAATTTATTTTTGTCATGGAAAGATTGTGTACGTGTCCTAATAATTTTTGGACTCAATAACTAATCACAGTTGAAATCCTAAGGGCGTGAAAGAGATTTTGAATCTAGAAGCAAAACAAGAAGCTGTTTGTATTTGTACCTCACCAGTGTCAGGTGCTTTCAAATTACAGTCTTTGGCTGGGTCTTAGCTTGCAGCTGGATTTTCTCCATTCCAAAGAATGTCTATTATTTTATGAAGATCCAAATGATCTCCTAGATGTTTAATTATTTAAATGTGGATACCTTCATTCCTGATACTACCCAAAGTCCCCTCAGTTTCTGTACCTCTTTCAGTTGACAACAATTAATCACAAGTGAACTAGTTTCAACCTCACATTAAGACATGAATTCAATCAAATCCACATCATTTGTAACTCCATAGGCATGGAGGTTTGCTTAATACTTTAAGTGTGGTATAGAAAATTGTGTAAAAATCCAAATTTCTATAACCAATCATAGACAGCAGAAGCAATGTATGAACAATTATTGTTAATTACAAAGAAGCCCATGAAATGAACCTACTTCAACAGGATGCAGAATCCACTCTATGAAAGTAGCTATACAAAGCACGGTTCATCTTGTTTTATAGAAGGAAAAAATATATGAGCAGAAGAAAGAATAGGTAGCATGGGCATCTACCTAGTGAATTTGGAAGTCGACTGTGTGTTTCAGGCTATAGGAAAAGAGCAATACATCAATTGGCACAAAATATGGAGATATTCCAAGAGATGTCAGAGAGATATTTTTAAGAAGCAATGTTGCCCAGGGTGCTGGGTGTCAGTTGCTTGTCTGCAGTTTAGAAGAGGGAAAGATGTTCAGAAGCAGCACCAGGCTTGGCCTAGACCAAAAACTACTCTCCGTATTTAAGTTGGGGAGAGGGGCAAAACAGAGACATACAACTTGTAATTTAGTAGATTTCTTTCATCAAAGACATCTAGGACCTGTCTTGATATTTGATAAGCCTTATCAGCAAGCTAACAAAGAGACTGGGCCACACATCCCTGAGGTAGGCCAAGGCCTTGTCCTACCTTCGTCTTCTTGGTTGCCAGCAGAACTTCAGAGAGATGTTTCCGCAAGGAGGAGTGCACCCTGTTTGTTTGAGCGTTGACTTTCCTTCAGTAAACTACAGTTTCTGCTTTCACTGAGTACAGGTTCCACACACTGTCATCCATCTGTGGGAAATTTTCTTCATATGGATAGCGATGACATCACTGAGAAGGTGATTTTCTTGGGAAGAGCTTACAGTAAGATTGCTAGTCAGAAAGAAATTCTAGATAGCAACCACTTGAGCAATAAACGGTATCTTTAATGTCCTGGAAAGCCAGAGCTTGATGTTTCAGGAGTTTCATCATATATGTCAACTGCTCACCACTGGTGATAGTATTAGAGGTTATTCCTGGGAGAAAGGCAAAAAAGAGTCTTTCTGTAGTTTAGATGCTGTTCAAACAGATAATTTTGCCTTGTGATATCTGCATCACGTTTGCAGTGAAGATATTCTGAAACATAAGAGCAAGTGGACACTTAATATACATTTAGTGATATCTTGTAGTCAGTCACAGCCTGTAATTATGTCTACTGTGTGCTGTGGCTCCAGTGACAGGGTCCATTTTGTGGGACTTAACTTAAAGCCTGAAAGGCTGCTGTTCCTGTGTTCAAGCAGACAATATAATTAGTAGTGGCAATGAGGAAAACTGCAAGGGGAGATATCAATCACTGCCTGTTCTCAGTAGACAAGTTCACTCTATAACATTGGGATGAACTGAGGCAGAGATCTAAAGTGGTCTGATCATATTTAGGATAGTAGAAATCTTTTCATGGGTTTTAATGGATTTAGACCAGATTTCTTGTCCTCTGTGAGTGGAAACATGACACCGGAAAATCTACTAAGCTCCCAGTGATTTAGGATCTTTAGTGTTTCAAGGAAGGGGATAGAAGAGTGGAATGGGAAGATCCTCTCTATTCTTTTAAGAACATTTTCTTTAGTCTAATTAGATCTTGCAGCATTTAATGTGCTTTTGCTAGTTTGGCAAGGGATGAAACATATATTTTCAAGGTTGCCTTGTCAACTCTAGCCTACAGATGTGGGGACTGAGTCTATATGTTAGAGGCTGAGCAACAGGTCCAAGCTTTCAGAATTTTGCAGAAGTGAGCTAACCACAGCAGAAAGAAGAACATAAAGAAGAAACAGAACAGTGACTTTTTTTTCTGTCAAAATTTATATAAGAAACAGTGCAAATACCTTTCTTTTAATTTCCCCTGTGCAATTGCATTTGAAATATTGTAGAAAAAATAACCCATTCAAATATTATTATATAGATCATTGACATAGGGTTCTCTGAAGCAGTCTGGCCAAGTCCAGTCCCTTGAGTGTATTTTCCAACTGTATGTCAAACCATACACAGTTGTAAAATATGCTGCAAATTTATCATGTCACATCTGAGACACAGTAAGTAAAATAGTTGGTAATGTAACTTGTTCTAAAATAGCACTCAAAGTGATAGGAAGGAGAAAACTTATAAAACTCAGTGCTTTTGTTCAGTATTAGAATGTATATTCTTATGCATAAAATGTGAATTAATTCATTTATTTATCTAAAATAATTTTACATTTATTTTACTCAAATGATGCAAATAATTATTGCGGGCATTCAAATGTATGCATTTATTTATTTTGTAGTTTATGAATCTGGTGAATTAGCATGTTTTTCTAGAATTTTATCCAAAGAAGTGCTATTTATAGGCTTATTAAACTGATGAACTCTTCCAAAAGAGGAACTGTGCCAGTGCAAACGTAATTGATGAAAGACAAGTTCTAAGGTAGGATGTGTCTACAAAGTTAAGCGTTAGCAATGAAATGCTCATCAACTACAAAACAATTCCTGTTTTTAAAATCACAGCTGTCTGTCATATACATTGCTGTGGTTTTTTTTGTTTTTTTTTTTTTAATCACATAATATCTCCATTCAGAGTGTAAAAGGTGGATGTGCAGCTTTCTCAAACTCTGGTGTAATAATTCCTCTGCAAACTCTGAAAATGTAACTGATAATATGTCAATGATTACTATACAAAGAGGTTAAATATTACAGCTAATTTCCTCACTGAAATCCAATCCAGGGATTAGCAACAATGGGGAATCTGTTTTATTTGCATTTAATTTGTACCTTCACACTATTATCTCCCATGTTTTAGTTTCAGGAAATGTGGTCTCAGGCTATTATAACCACATTTCATGCTGCAGTTGCACTGTTATTTGAGCTGTAGGGTTGGAAACGACTTACTGAAAAAATAAAGCCAGCATACTTTATTTTAATTATACTATAGCTGTGTCTAAATACAAAAAAATACTACAGTATATATTTAATATGGAGCACAGATTAACAGTTTTATGAGACATAAAATCTATCTATATCATTTTCTATTTACAAATCAGTTATATATCTTTCAACAAAACAAATGCCTATAGAGTAAAAATGAATAAGGAGACCGTCAAACTAGCAATCATGTAAGCAGTAAATAACATCTTAATTGGCTTGGAATGCTGGAGTTTGATTTTTTGGGGACTAGGCTTTATTTATTGATCTATATGGCATATTTATCTTTTCACTGTTTTGTACAAGTCTATTCCCTTTCCTCAATATCGGATCCATGTATGGTTTTATATAGCAAATCCCATCTGGGGAAATAGCCAAGTAAAAGAAGCACTGTTGTTTCTGGTAAAACCATACATTTAAAAGCCTTTACTGAAGCAAAGATAACTTCACAGTTTTTACACTTTGTCTTCTGATAAAAAAAGAATGGGAAAAAGAGTGAGGGAGACCAGAAATGCTGCTATTATGAGGCTACCACCCGATGTGTGCTTCAGCAATTCTTCATTCTTCAGTGGTTTGGCAGCAGTGAGAAAACAAGAAAGGGTCCAACGAAGACTGGATATGTCTTTTAAATGTCCACTCAATTCACCAGTCAGGTTTGAGGGTAGGGATGGATAAAGTTAGCTTGATGCCTCCAGAAAAGTCACATTTCACCTGCGCATCCTGCTGAGATCCAGAAAACTCAACCCTCCTCTGCTTGCTGTCTGGACTGGGACATGCTCCTTACTTTAGCACAGGTGTCTGCTGCTGGAGTCAGTGCTGCAGAAGGGAAGGCATCCATCAACGACTCCCATTCCTTACAAAAATGCTTCTGGAAATGCCACCCTGCAGACACTGCTTCGCTGTTTTTGCTTAGAACTGCTAAAGTTTGGCCCTTAAAAGTGTTTCTGCTGGAGGTGTTTGAGGAAAAAAAAAAAAAAGTTTTCAAACAGCAATGTTGCACGCGCTTGACTTCTGCTTTTGTGGAAGTGATGTTATAAACAGTGGAAAAGAAATGCTCTGATAGCTACCATTGCTTGGGTATAACCTTAACTGTCTGGAAATGAGCTAATGAAATTTTTTGGTGTGTCTTTTAGAGAATACATTTGCATTTGACATAATTAGTTGTAGGCAGATCCAGCTCCATCCAGGGGGAATCTCAAGACAACTGCTTTGCTGACTATTAGTGCCTAATTTCTGAATGTCAAACCCTGCACATCTTAATTTCTAGAGAATAAGCTCAATTGAACTTGCTCCCCAGTTATGCAAAAAACTGCTCAGATAAAACCAAGTGGACACCAATGTAATGAATGTGGTTATTAAATTGTTTCAATTGAAAGAACCCTATTCTTACACCATCATAATGGGAACAATTTATCCCCACTGATCGGCCTGTCTCTTTTTTCTGAGCTCTCTTTGATCTTGAAGCATATTGCAGTGGTGTGTCCTATTGAAAAGCAAAACTGGGGCAATTTTAATGCTTTTGTACCTTACCAGTGCTCTATTTTTTCGCTGTTTAAAAATAGCTGTTAATTATAAGTGCAGTTTAAATGTCTCAAGTGACCCAGAAATGCAGGTTGGAATGAGACAGATTGTGTGTCTCATATAAAACAGATGTACTTTCACAGAGCAGTCTGAATTCAGCCCTCAATATGTATCTTTCTCCGAGGTTATTTCAGTCAGGTATTGAGCTTGTCTAGCACTAAGTTATAAAATCCCACACATTTTGAACAATGAAGAGAAAACTGGATCTATATTTATCTCAAGAATGAAAAGCCTCTTTTTCTGTGTGGGGGTGTATTTTGCTGGTAGTGGCTGATGGGATGAGGGCATTTCCCTTCGACTTTGGAGACCCAGGAGACCAGATGCCTCATTTAATCTCCACCTCTTCTTCCTCTTGATGTAATAAGCCCATTCTTGTAAAGAACATTTAGTGGTAATAAACTTTCAGGAGCTCCTCTTATTTTGACTGGATTAAACACAGAACAAGTACCAGCCATATCTTGCAGATATTACATTTCAAGATTTTCCTGCTTTTTGAGTGGCTTGAAGAAAACTTTATTTTTCTTTTGACACTGATACCTTTTAATTCCTTTCTGTGATGAGGTTCATCAAGAGAGGTCTGAAAAATAGCATGTAAATTAAATCAAGGTGTGTTAGTGATTTACTGGAGAGCCTGAACAAATCAGTTATTTATGTCTATTTATTTGTATGCTGCTAGACAGCAATTTATAGGCATTTGAATTCAGGCACAAGACTCTGTTTTACCTTACAGATTAGAATGGGCTGTCGAGTGCAATGAGTCTGATGAGCACTCCTGTGTCTCCAAAGATCAGAGGCACATGTTTCAAAGCTACCACCACTCCATGAAACAGAATGGTTTAATGGCGAGGGAAGGCAAGGGTCAAGGCAGCCTGGATTGCACACTCAGATCTCACCCGTTAAGAGAGACTGACACCTAGTTACGGGGTGCTGACTGTGGGAAGGACTGCTCTGTGGCTGCAGGAGAACCTACCTGCTCTGCAGCTAAGCAAGAAACCTGAGACAAAAGGACAATGGGAACTCCTTCCTCTCTGTTGGTTGTAAGACGTTACGCACCTCTTCCTCTTCATGCCACCTAAGACTAAATTGAAAAAATAAAGCAGTGTATTACATTTGTTGACCCACAGAAGCCTTTTCCTTAAAAACAAACAGATACTGAGGTTCATTCTCAGATTTTTTTTCACATAGTTATATATTTATTAGATAAAAAGAGAAATGCTGAGCAGCTCTAAGTGCAAAGTGTTGAGTACTTTGTTTCCTCATGAATGAAAACTGGAGATTATTTTCAATGATATAGATTTTGGGAATTAAATTCTAATTTCGTATTGTTTTCAATGCTTACAAATCTTCTGAATCTCAGAGGATGTTGAGAGAATAAATTGGATATAATACATTGCGATACTGCGAGTCCAAACTCAAGAGAAGCCACAAACCTTACTTGTTTCAAATGTCAATCTCAAAAGAGTGATTATATATCTACATTTGGGAACTTTGAAAGAAGAAAACTAATATTTGAAAAAAGAAGTTTTGTCGGCCTTTGTTATTTTTTCACCTTGCAATTCACTGTGGAAATACATTCGATTGCGTAAAGGATTTCTCCAGGTGCAGATCTCAAGAGAAAATTTTCTACTAAAGCACCATGAGCTTTCTTTCATGCTGTGAACCCATCAAGCACTAGGACTGAGCATCAGTTTAAACCATTAACTGTCTCTCTGAGAAAGCAGTATGAACTCAAAATTAAACGAATACTTAGGGCTGAGTGCTATGTGAAGGTGCACGGGACGCACACTTGAAAGCTCTGCCATACTGCACCCCTTAATTTGAATTTAGGTGTCAGTATTTTCACCATGTTCAAAATAATCCCTTCTAACCTGAGTTAAGTGGAGGCAACTGACTGCTGGAGGACTTCTACGAGAGTCAAAGAGAACTTTACCAATTTTGCCACAATAGTAGTTGGAACCACATATTAGTTTTGGTGCTTTAGTTTTATGTTTCTCATTGCTACTGGATGCAAGTGCCTGTGTTGCTACATTAGAACCAAGGCATTTCGACACAGGAGGGAATGTGAGTCCACAATAGAAAGGGTGTTTTGGTTTTTTTTAATTGCACGTTGCACACAAGAAACAGTCAACTTAGAGAAAGTTTTCTTCTTTCACAGAACTAGGCAAAAATCAATGTCTCTGCAGAGAAAGAAAAACCTTATGAAAGCAGAGTGGGTCACACATGAGGAGAAAATATGGTGAAACAAATCCCTACAGAGGTAGAAGTCACTGTACAGATAATATACGTAGTAAATAAGTAACAAAGAATGGCAGACAGCAGTGCCAACAGGCTGCAGCCGTAGAGGACTCTGTTGCTTTAGGTCTACCTACCTAACAATTCCGTGTGCAAAGTCTTAAACTGGCCTCTGCTGAACGGTTAAACTGGTTTTACGGACCAGTAACTCTATTCAGGACTGGTAAAGTTAATGTGAGCATGCTGACTTTTTGTGTTGCTAGCGTTAATTAGACTTTTTTTTCTCTTAGATTGATAAACAATCTTTTAGTAAATTCCTATTTGTCAGGAAAAAAAAACCCCACTGTGTCAGGGAATTCATTATGTTTGTTGTGAGTAGTTCTGTTAGGATTTTTTCCCCTTATTTCAGACATAAAACAGAATAGCTGTATGTTGCATATCAGACAGAACATATACATGCATATAAATGCTTTCTGTCTTCAACCTTTGAAATTGCTGTCGTGAATGGTAATAAGCAAATCTCAAATATTTGGAGGCTCAATTTAGAGAGGGACCCTATGATTGAAATATCTAGGATCCCTCCTATGAAGCAATCTTTCCATTCAGCATTAATGAAGCTACTGCCCTAATCCTTTATCTTCTTTCAGATGCATATGATGCAGGGGCTTTGGAGCAGGACCAGAGGAGAGGAACAAAAAAAAAGAAGCATAGGTCAAGGAAAAATGGTCCTTGAAGAAGCCCTGAATGGGGTTGCTCAACCCCTAGAAATGAAGACTGCCAGGGGACATAGACGTGGTCACAGTCCTCCCATACTGAAAAGCCTGGTGCAAAAGAGCAAAGAGATCTGTGCTCCTCTAACACAGGCTGTAGGGGGATTAGTTACAGTCTTCAATGTAGAAAGGTGGAATCAGGCAGGATACTGGGAAACACTTTCTAGTGTAGAGGTGAGCAGTGGCCCAGATGTTTGGGTGTGGTTATGAGAGGATACCATCATCACATGAGCCATACGTAAGGGGCAGGTTAGACAAAGATCTTTCAGAATTGGAGCAGGGACAGAGTGTCCAGATTTGGGAATGCACTTGACCTGCTTACAAAGCCTTTGACCTTTCTCCAGACTACTTGTCCCACTTCCCTCAGTTATCTGTTATCTGTTGTATTGCTTTCTACTGTAAAGCTTCCAAAGAAACATTTATTTTCTTCCAGAAAAGCACGTTTATCAGTGTGCTGCTTCTTTCTCTCCTTCCCCTTACCTTTACTATCTACCAGAGCTGTCAATGAAGATCTAATTGACATTAGAATGTCAGTGATGAAAATGAAATGAAAAAAAAAGAAAAAAATACAATAAAATGAAAAAAATACAATATTAGCAGCCTAATTTTTACTCTATAGCTTACAAGTTCTTTTCTATTTGTCGTTACTACACTTTGCAAATTTACAGGTAGGGTAAATTTTCCAAAAATGATGTCAGTGTTTCAGCTGCAGCTAGGTGCATCTAGCTGACTTCCGTAATAGTTTAACTCTATATTCTGCTAATTGGACTCATATTTTGCTTTTATTATTATTATTATTATTTTTTATGGTTATGATGAGTTTGGAGACAATTTCATGCTTTTGATATGGTAATCCCATAACTGTTTCATGTAAACTAAATAAGCTGTCCTTAAAGCAGGGACAGAACCCAGATCTTTTCCAGATATTATCTCCAGGGTTGAGGTACTCTTAGCCATCTCTAGTGCCTCCTCTGTGTCTCCACTGTTACTCTTGGATTCTTACTATCCCAGGTCTGAGATGGAGATTCACAGATATTTTAGGAACCATAACTTGGGGAAACCCTTTTTAGAAGAAGCAGTTCCAGAAAACCATGTCTGTTATTACCCAAAGCAGTGCTCAGCCATCACTCTTTCAGATGCTGCACGTGGACCAAGCCAGTGATTCTGCTACGTGCAACAATCCTAGACCATTCTAAACAACATCTGGAGTATGATTAAAAATCTATACAGCTACATGCATATTTTCAAATGCTTCTATGCAATATTTGCACCATAAGTCTGGGTTCATGCTCTGTCCTACTGTTGCCACCCCCAGTGCTGCTGCACAATGATGGTGTCACTGGACAAACATTTGCTAGGTGTTATCTGTCACTGTAGGTAGAGATGTCCAGCACGTGCTGTTTTTACTGGTATTAATTTTGTTTTGTCTGCTCAATTTGTGTGGAAAAATAAAGAAAAAAACCTCAGTAAGCTGCATAACGCTTCTATAAGTTATACTCCATTCAAAATAGCCCAGAAATACTTTGAGACTGTGTTCATGTCGTGCAGCCCTTTGAGACAAACTGGTGTAAAACTAAAGATGATTTCCCAGGTGCTAAATTTACACTAATCATTGTAGGAGTAGGAAAGAAAAAATCTGACTTTTTATGATTCTTGACCCTTTGCTCTAAACCCATTAATACACATGGATTTAGTTTGATTGGACCTGCTGGCAGCCAACTAATGGAAGGACTCTGTAGTTGGTGATAAGGAAAATGATTCCACTACAATTCAAGCACTTCATTACCTCCTGCCCCAAGCCCACAGTATACACATTTTCTTAATTTTAAGGTTTGAAAGGTGTACACAGCCTAAAGACAGCACCATTATGCACATCTTTGTGTAGAGAGAAAATTCATATATGCTCACTGTTTCTTCAACATACACTGAAATCAGAAGTTCTATTCTGTCACAGTTCCCTGCTGCCACGATGTCACAGGGGAAGATTTGCTGTATATTTGGTGGGAGGAGGAGCCTGGCCTCAACCCTCTCAGCATATCCTGGTCAATGACTTTAGCTGATTTGGTAAAATGAATCTCTTGTGCCTTTCATCCACAAACTGGAAAAACAACAACAGAAAGAGTCTGGAAAACATAGCCCTTCTTGTGGTTGGTTGAAGAAAGTGTAGAGGGTGTAAGAACGAGTGCACTGGATTTATTTCCTCTTTGATTTGACTTGCCAACACACAGAGAAACTTTGAATCAGTAACGTAACTTCTTTGAATCAATCACATAACTTCTGTGTCTGAGTTTCTCTTCTCTAAATTTTTGTCAGTAAAATGAGAATATCTTGGAAAGGGATTCAGACAGATGAAACAACAGCAAAGTGATGCTATTTCCATTAAAATGGCTGAGGTTAGATTACTGAGTCCCTATGGAGTAGAGGGATCCTTTTTTACAAATCATATAGGTAAATCATTGCAAGAAAAATGAGATGAGAATATGAAAATATTAATTTTGGGAAGATCTGGTATGACAGTGTGAAGTAAGTCTGTAAAGATCAATTAAATTATGGGGAAAATGAATTAAAGCTCAAGTTTGTTCCCACAAGAGTGAATGGCAAAACTCTCTGACTTTATGGAGCATAGAAATTCAGAAGTAGAGGATGACTGGGAGGTGCTAACTTACATAAAGAAATAAATGGTGTGTGTGGGAGGTAAATCACACAACTTTGGTAGGGAAGTGGCCAATGTTCAATGGTAATGCAAAAAAACTGTAAAGAAAATAAAGAAGTTCCTGCCCTTATATAAAACATCTCATACTTAATTGCTATGTGGAGATCAGCTTGTTGAAAAGGAGAGGAATTCTTTTGTAGGCATAAATATAGGTAAGACTATCCAGAATGCTGTTAAAAAAAAAAAAAAATGACTAAAAACTGAGAAAATCAACATGTCATGGGATATGACTTAAGCAAAAACAAAATAGAATTGTGTAGAAAATATTCTCTAAGTAAAGTGTTTATTTAGCAACTTGTCCTTTCAATTTTTAAAGTAAAAGCAGACACTTTCACCCCTCATCTTTTCACAAGAAATCTTACAGTTGGAATGTAATGTTCTTCTTTTCTGTGTTTTTTGGATATGTTACTCATATCAGAATTGTCTTCCCATTACTGAGAGAAGGCGGAATGGCACTTAGCAGTCAGAAATGTATTAATGAATTACTATTTTGTTGTTTTCTAATTATTCCTTGTGTGACTTTGATTCTCTTGTGCAAAGCTTTAATTTTCAGTCTCATTGAAACTGCTAGTTTGTGCTGGTTTTGTGTGGATTTATCTTATATATGGAGCTTTTTGAAGCTTGTGGGACTTCCACAGAACCAGGTATTTTCTTATAACAACAGCTACATATTCTCTCATTGTCTCTGTGTGGGGATAACAACATCTGATTCAGATACTTGAAACAGAGAACAGGAAAACAGACATGTCCTCGGAAATATCATGTTATTGTCTTTGGATTTTAACCTCTTTTAATTGTTCCATAAAGTTCTAAAATATATTTTCCCTATGACATTTAATACAAAGGAGTGTTTTTCATGTGCAATTTGTGCATTGACAGGGACCGAAAAAATATAGTTTGGATGACACATAAAAGAATAGCGATAATAATTTGGAACTGTGTTTGTTAAAACATTACTGTTAAAATTCTAATTTATTTTAATTTTAATTTTAGTTTTATTTTATTTTGTGGTCGGAGAAGGGAAGGGAAATTTAACTATGAGTTACAGTGAAACTGCACAAGCACCTGAATTATGTATTATTTCTGTGTATGACAGAAGGAGCTCACTGCCATAAAATGCTGTGAAGCCCAGAAGTGTGATGGAAATCAGAGAGGAATCTACTGTATTTGCAGAGGACACATATGACAATGGCTATGAAAGGCTGAAATCTGCACGACTCGGAATCACCCATGTAGCTCTGGAAGCTGAATGAGTACATGAAGTAGAGGATGGGCCTGCTTAGTATGTTGGACTTTTTCAGTAGGAATCTGACTTCTCTTGGAGAATGAACTACACAACATTAGAGATCATATGGTCTGACTTGTTCTGTACGGTCAATCAGTTCAAAGCTACATCTGCACAGAGATTTAAGTGCAACAGTTTCTGGGAGAACATATAAGCAGTGGAAAATTGTGACATAGCAGGTAATTTGTAGAAGGTAGAAAGCAATAGTGGATGTGAAGTGTAGGTGGTAACATACATGAAGGCTTGAAGTCGTAGAAAAGTGTTTAAAAAAATTATTCACAGATTTAGGGCAAAGCCTCTTCTCTTCCCTGTCCCCACCAATAGGCAGTAGAACTGGGCTGTCTTTAAAGGAAAGGCAAAAAAATGCACTGGGGAAGAAAGGACAGAGATCCATACAATGATAATCTATAAAATTATGATATGCAGATTTTCAAATGAGAAATACATGTTGAAAAATCAAATATAACAGAGCTACTTTCTTCTTTATCTGGGAATAAAGGCCAGTGTATTTAAAGTAAGTCCTAGGAAATGTAAAACAAAAGCAAGGGCCATGGTATTCAAAGTTATATATAGCAGCCAGAGCATTAAACCAATGTGCAATCAGAAAACAGGTGTAGAAAAAAACCTGTTCTATTTTAACAGGTCTTATGGAAAATGATCATAGAATCATAGAATGAAAGCTTCATAGAATCCTTAGAATCAGAAGGGACCTTTAAAGATCATCTAATCCAACTTTCTTGTAATGGACAGGGACAACCACATCTAAACCAGGTTGCCCAGATCCTGGTCCAGACTCACCATGAAGGTCTTCAGGGGTGGGACATCCACTCCATCTCTAGACAACCTGTGCCTGTGCCTCACCACCCTTACTATAAAAAACTTCTTCCTTATGTCTAATCTATATCTTCCCTCTTTAAGCTTCAAACCATTTCCCCTTGTTCTATTCACACTGACTCTGTTCAAGAGTCTGTCCCCTTCTTCCCTGTTGCTTTCATTTAGATACTGAAAGACTGCTCTCAGGTCTCCTGGAGCCTTCTCTTCTCCAGGCTGGACATCCCCAGCTCTCTCAGCCTGTCCTCGTAGGAGAGCTGTTCCATCCCTTGGATCATTTTTGTGGCTCTCCTTTGTATCTACTCCAACAGCTCCATGTCTCTCCTGTAGTGAGGTCTCCATGTCTGGATGCAGTGCTCCAAGTGAGGCCTCACCAGCACAGAGCAGAGGAGCAGGATCAGCTCCCTCACCCTGCTGGCCACGCTTCTTTTGATGCAGCCCAGGATATAGTTGACTTTCTGGGCTGTGTGGGCACACAGATGGCTAACATCCAGCTTCCCATCTACCAGTACCCCCAGGTCTTTTTTGGCAAGGCTGCGCTCCTTTCATCCCCTAGCTTGTATTGGTAGTGGAGATGATTGCCTTGACCCAGGTGCAAGACTTTGAACGTGGATATGTTGAACCTCATGACATTCAACTGGGCCCAGTGTTCAACCCTGACCGGGTACCTCTGAAATGGCAACCCGTCCCTCTGATGTGTTGGTCACACCCCACATGCTGATAGGTTTTTTCGGTAAGTATAACCAAGCTACTGCCTATCAGTCTGTAGTTCAGGTAAGGTTAGCTTAGATCCTGCTAAAATGCTAAGGTTGCCTACTGAGCATAAAAACTATGTTTTCAAAGTGAAGGAACTGGTTAACAGCAGTGATAATCACTGCAATTTGTTTTACATCACTCTGCTTATGAGTGAAAAGAGAAAAAACACTTCATTGGTCTAGAAGGGGAATGACACAGAATGCACTAAGGGACTCATTTGGCAATCCCTGTGAAAGCAAATTCTTCACTAAAGCTGAATGAGTATGTTAAGGACTTCTAGATCTTCAGAAAGAGCTAGAAAAATAATGTTAAATCCGTATATAAAATATCATTAATGAAATTCTCAAGCTGGAAATATGATGACAAGATGTTTGTAATTTTTTAAAAATGGTCCAAAATGTAGTTCTCACTTTACAGATTAAACCTGGAGCCAAAGTGAGTATCCGAGCTGGCACAAACAAAATGCTGAAATTCTCCTTAGTCCAGTTGTTAACCACTACCCCTGGCCAAGTGGAGAATGATTTCCTTAGGAAAAACCAGAATGGTCCAATTCTGACTGACCTCTGCAGTGAGGTTGTTGATACGGTGTCAATGTTTTTATGCTGTTTTTAAGTGCTGTGTATGGAAAGGTAATAACAAAACTATGGGTAGAAATAACCTACACAAGGTAGCCTGTATTATTTGCGAGGAAAACAGGTGGTGGAACATGAGCTCAACATTTCTTACACTGGCAGTAATGCAGTTGTGATCTGCCATTTTTCTTCCATCGGTAATAAGTAATAAAGGTAAACTGAAAATACATATTTTGACTCTGGCACACCTCACTAGTGTACTGGTTTCACAATGGCCTCCTGACCACTTCTGTCTTCCTATCTCCACTAAAAGGAGCTATTTGCAACTGAGATTTAAACACTGTAAGATTTGATAAATGAGCTTTAACCTGAGGTCTCTTGCTAATTAGGATATATGAAACATGTTTCAGTTAACAGAGCCATCTTCCGAAACCATTTGAGGACTAAGACTCATTCAGGAAGCATTAATTAATTCAGTGCCTAACTACTTGGACAGTAGGGCCCACTGGCCATATGATGGAAGTACAACAACTCTTGTCATAAAAAGCTGCCCTTTAGCATTAGCTGAACCAGACTTAAGTACCTAACGAGCAATAATGATGTTATTCAGAAATAATTCTGTTTTATCATTCTGTTTTAGTCTATTATGCCAAAATCAGTTTTCCAGTCGTTGAAACCAAAGTACCAGGAGTACCCATACAATGACCCAGGCTGTGCTAGTGTAGTGCATGTGTAAAACAATAAGACTCAGAACACGGACTCGTCAATAAAATAGTGCAAGGTAAGTTTATGTGGATTTACTGTATGTTGTTCGCTGCCCACACTTCCACACTGACTTGGAGCTTTACAGAAGCTCTGGGAATGGGAGAGGGACTTACATTCATGTGTGTCAAATGTGGGGCTCAGGATAACTGGATATACTTAATGTTCCTTGCTCTGGGGAGATATTGGTGCGTAAACCTGGATTTTCCCAGAGAAACCATGGCTTATAGGCTTCTCCAAAGGAACATGGGCTCCAGGATGAGGATGAATTTTGAAATCCATTTCCTATAGAGTAAGAGAAAAAGGAAAATATTTCATCCCCTGCCTACTGTTTTTCTACTACAACCCCTCATTTTGATGCTCTCTGTCCAGGTTATTTTAGATATTCTTTGTATGGAGGATTTATAATTTAATACCAAATTTAAGTATTTCAAGTCATTTAACATGATGGGGGATTTCGATTTTCTAGAATCATCCGAGAACATGCTGAGATTGCAACACAGGCACAAAATAGCTGTTGCAATTATACTATGGGGTCACAAAACAGACAGGATTCCCACTAGAGGTGTTTGTATGCTCACACACGTTGGTACTGGGCATCCCTCTTCACTGGAAAGGAATATATGGATTGAAGCCAGCTCGAACCCATCGCTCTTTTCAAAGTTCACCATGTTGACTGTTCACTTCTTATACTCCACGTGGGACCGAGCCACTTACACCTTCCCCAGGTTGATCTGGCTCCACTGTGTAGACTTTCACACTTGATTAACTCCAGAAAACCTTCACACCATCAGGTCATCTACTCACCTGTTGTAGCCACCTACATAGAAAAAAGAGCTCAGCATTTTGGACTGGGATCATTTCAGCTTTCTTTGCAGTAGATGTGCTCAGTCTTCCTCAGAAGGTTTTATTGACTGTTTGTATTCCCAATGCCCTTGTGTTCTGTGGAGTGAATGGTGGCACACATCTCAGGGGACATCTGGGGCAGGGTACAACAAGTAGTGCTGATGGCAAAATATGGGGCTCAGCCTAAAGGGGTAGGCAAATGAAAATGGTTTCCTGCCCTAGGTGCTGAACTTTACCACTGTCTCCAACTTTACACAGCAGCAAATGGGAAGGTGAAATGTTTCTTTTCCCTCCTGGGGAAGAACCCTCTCAAACTGCCTCATATTTTATTCTGAATATGTACAGCTGTGGTTGTGATGGAGCAGCTGCTGCACTGGAAGTTCACAGGAAAGTCTACCTGGTGATAATTTATTCATATGCTCAGGTCTTCAGTTGTCAGTGTCCTGAAGGTGAAGATCAAAACAGCTTAGCGTTGTAAGTGTAACATTTCCATCAAGTTAAAAATACATGTTGGACAGTATGAGCCTCTTTATTCTCTTAATCACTTTAATTAGCATTATTAAGTAAATAAGCTCACTTGTACCAACAGAGAAATAAGGAGCAAGCTGCCTCAGATGGTCTTCTAATCCAAAATTGAAAACAAGAAATTAGAAAAACAATTGTTTCTTTAATTTATATTTAGGAAAGTTAAATTCCTTTCAATCATGTAAGTGAAAGTGAAAACATAAATGCTTAAGATAATACAAAGCAGATTAAACACATTTTCTTTCAAAGCTGTACACACTCAAAGAAAACCTTCTACAGCTGCATCTGTGAGGAATCCTCTGCTTCAGATATCTTTCTCATTTTTGTCCAGAATCGTTGAGCTTATTTTCAAGTGACCCATAACTTTGTTAAGGATATGCAGGTAATTGGATAATACACTTACCATTCAGTAAATTGAGAAATGTATTTTGGCTGTGTAAATATAGCTGACTCAGTGCTTTCCTCCCAGTTTAATAGCCTTTTTGCTCACAGTAAAGAAGGGAAGCCCTGGTTTCATATTCTACCACCACTGACTTCTTGCAATTGATTTGAAAACACGAACCAGAGAGCCCGTCAACGGGGGGAACTTGTGCCACCAGCCCTGTCACTACCACCCCAGGATGCCAGAAATGCCAGATGAGCCTTGAATATGATTTACTGAGCCAGACCCGCACCCGAGCTGCAGGCCAGATGAAACACATCTGGAAGATTGCCCACTGGAAAGTCAGGAATGGACATAATTTAATGCCAGAGAATTTTTGGGAACGGGCCCAAAAACATCTTCTGTGGGAGGAAATGAGAGAGGAAATGGCTTGTTATTCAGAAAGAGAGAGAAAGAGAGAGAGAAGTGAGCTGTGAAGGTGAGGATGTGGCTGGCAAGGAGGAGAAGGTTCATGTACAATACATGGGGAGGAAAAGAGCTGCTGGAGTAGGAAATATCAATAAACCAGCAAAGATAAGGAGGAAGCAGGGCCTGCTTGGACNCTCAAAAAGGGACAAAATAATCTGTATACTGCTGGGAGAAAAATCTTGCCCCAGAAATAAGTGTTCCAAGTTGACATTAAAATACTGTGAGGAAGCTTGCAGTATTGTACCTGATCTGAAAATAAAACTGCAGTAGGATTTCATTCCCTGGTGTCCCTTCTTATGTACTGAAAATTGCAAAAAATCGCAGGCAGAAAAAGATAGATTTTCATTAAACCAGTTTGAAAAGGGCTGAAATTGAAAGGAGGCGAGTNGTTAAGGATATGCAGGTAATTGGATAATACACTTACCATTCAGTAAATTGAGAAATGTATTTTGGCTGTGTAAATATAGCTGACTCAGTGCTTTCCTCCCAGTTTAATAGCCTTTTTGCTCACAGTAAAGAAGGGAAGCCCTGGTTTCATATTCTACCACCACTGACTTCTTGCAATTGATTTGAAAACACGAACCAGAGAGCCCGTCAACGGGGGGAACTTGTGCCACCAGCCCTGTCACTACCACCCCAGGATGCCAGAAATGCCAGATGAGCCTTGAATATGATTTACTGAGCCAGACCCGCACCCGAGCTGCAGGCCAGATGAAACACATCTGGAAGATTGCCCACTGGAAAGTCAGGAATGGACATAATTTAATGCCAGAGAATTTTTGGGAACGGGCCCAAAAACATCTTCTGTGGGAGGAAATGAGAGAGGAAATGGCTTGTTATTCAGAAAGAGAGAGAAAGAGAGAGAGAAGTGAGCTGTGAAGGTGAGGATGTGGCTGGCAAGGAGGAGAAGGTTCATGTACAATACATGGGGAGGAAAAGAGCTGCTGGAGTAGGAAATATCAATAAACCAGCAAAGATAAGGAGGAAGCAGGGCCTGCTTGGACACTAAACAGTTCTTGATGGAAAAGCCCATTGTAGCCAAGAATAATAATTTACAGATAATTAAAGGAAAGGGTTGGTACAAATATGAGAAAAATTACAAAAACCTCAAAGCAGACCTAAAAACGCGTTAACCTTACGATCTAGAATATTACAATTGACAGCAAGCAGGAAAAGGAAAGACAGACTTCACGTAATTAGGCCCCAGCCAACCTACCTTTTAACAAATGTTATCAGTCAAATTTTTATGTTGACTCAGGCAATAGACGTTACTTTCAGCCCAGAATTATATCCTGGATTGTTTGATGTTGGAAATTACCACTTACCAGGAAGAGTTTTTGAATACAGCTGGTTCCAGGGACTTGCATTTGGAGAAGCAGTAAAGTATCCTAAGACCCTCATGTTTTTTTATTTTTATTTTNGAAGGTAAGCTAGTGAGCTTTGTGTGTCTCTATACTTTCCATAGTGTGTGAGAGCTGCTCCGTAGGAAAAAACAGACTTACTGTAGTAAGTGGCATAAAACATGGTACTCGGACTCAGCTCTACCCCCCTATCAGCCCCCCAGTGGCCAAGTCCAATCCCTTTGCATCTTTCTAGAAAGACTCCCAGAAGGACTGAATAATATCACTCAGAATTCCCTTAGGACACTAAGAGAGCTAAACAGAATCATTTTCCTTTTCAGGTGAAGAATCTGCTGTTCACTAAAACCAGGAGCATGAGCATCCTCACGGCATTTTAACAAGAAACAGCAATGGAGGCATTTTCTGTTAATATTTCAGTGTACTATAAGGTAATGAAGATCTGCAAAGGTTTGTGGGACTGAATATATACATACATACATTTTTAACACAACTTTTGACACAGAAAATACACTATTAGCAAACGAATCACTCTTCCTACACTTTCAGATTTCACTGGTGCTTAAAGGAAGGTTTAGTTCTTTTATCTCTGGGGAATGAGGATAAAACCATTTTATGACACACACATCATTTTTGTGACATCTGAAAAAAAAACTATATGGAACAAAAAAGCTACGGAACAAAATGAGAGCGGGGCAAGTCATCTTGCCTAGCATGCCCCAGAACTCACCTGCAACTGAAATTTTTCTGTTAAAACAACAAGAAAAAATAGCTTGTTTATTTTTGCATGTTGCAGAATTAAGTCTTGGTTTCATTAATGCTTATTTACTACTGGTGTATATACGCTTTAATTGCTTCATAGCCCACTCTCCTGTTCTCTAGGACGATAGCTAGAGGCAATCGATCCGGGACCAGCAGTACAATGCCCCTTTGAACAATGTTCCACAGTAAAGACATCTGTTGCGCATACAACCCGTCTTTGAAGGACTGAAGGAGGTGTTACCAACATTTCACTTCCTCATACAAATCTCTAGGTTCCTAAATTCCACATACATGCCATCATAAATAGTCTAGTTTTCTTTGTGAAGACACACAGCTTGATTTGGGTATTAAAAGCATCTTGAAATTCATACATCCGGACTGGATAAGACATTTCTTCATTTGTACGGCCTATATAAATATTGTTGTAGGGGAGATTCAGCTGACCCAGCAACTGGGAAAACTGAGTCTGCTGAAGGTAAATGTATTTCTTATTTCTTGGCTACAATATTAATAAGTGAGGTGTGAAATTCCCCTTTCATGACATGGTATTTGCAAGAAACTCAAAGCAAAATATTTGCGCTGCATTCTGTCCGCCTTACTCACTCCATTAGTCCTACCACCTTCAGTGAGGCTAGTGCTGCACACAAAACAAGCTGAGTTTGACTCCTAATTCTACTTTGGACAGTTTGGTTTTACATGGTGATGGACCAGGGAAACAGATGCCTGAGATGATTTTAAATTGTGCCTACTTCCTCCAGGCCAAGCCCCTGCTAACATTCAGATCTGGGTTTCACGGTGCTGTAGTCTTGTATGAATGGTAGCAACAGCACAGTGGTCTTCTCCTGAGATGGATTTATAGAATTGTAGAATGAATCATAGAATTAGTTGGATTGGAAGGGACCTTAAAGATAGTCGGGCTCTAATTCCTTGCTGTGGGTTTACTGGGAAGAGCACAAGACTGGGAGGACTGCTGGTCTCTGGGCCCAGAGCTGTGCTGTAGGGCTGCAGGAGCTGCCATCGCTGCTCTTGCGACACATAAGAGAAAGTGAATAAGCATCTAGATTTCAATGAGCAAGAGGGAAAATGACAACCTTGCAGGCAGCCTGCTACTGACACAGTGCTTAATTTGCAGATGAAGTGGATAGCGATGGGTGCGGGACTTATCCTGCACCCATCAACACGGCTGCGTGCAGAGAGAGCCCAGTTCAGCCACGTTTCTTGTGAGAAGGGGGCATTTGCTTCAGAAAGGGTGTAACTTTCTTATTAAGTGATGACTTTTTAAAGTTTTTAACCCCTGTGGGTTTCTGCAGCGTCTCAACATAAGTTGCCAAAGATTTCTTTCATTAAGGCGCTTTCCAAAACTAATCTACTTAGCCAATATCTTGCGGTTCTGCATATGTATGCGGGGTTTGTAATTTCAGCTTTAAAATGCCGACAGAAATTATTCTGGTTTTGCTGTCGCAGGGCTCCTCTCCCCATTCTCAGTGGAGCATCTCTGCTGGGTGACGACTGGAAGGCGGGCTGCGATAAGCTTGGTGCTGCTGAGCCTCGCAGCGGCAGCAGCCTCTAAGCTGGAGCCTTATGGAGCAACTGCTTGGATGGACCACGGCGGCCCCGCGACTGGAGACATCATTATCATAACGAATAGGCACAGATCTCGAGCGGGCTGACAGAGCTGGATTGACAAACCTGTGCTAAAGCGTGCTGGCTGGATGCTGTGCTGTCAATAGTTGATGCTGGACAACCAAAATAGTGCTACTGAGCACGTGGCTGAAAGCAGCAGCACCTCCATCGGGGCCCTGATGAAGCTTGTCAAACCCACAGCATCTGGTGGCTGCTGCTAATGGATGTTTTGTTTGCTTTATGGAGTTTTATTCAGATGCTCTGAAGAAGCTTGGCAGCCCCTGAGCGAGCACAGTTCATGGTGTAAAATGAAATTCGGAGCGGCAGACGGTCAGAGTGTGCCAGCAGCTCACAAGTTCAGAGGACTCAGAATGCCAAGGCGATGCTTTGGCTAGTTCGTTGTAATAAGAAATAATTCTGCTGATCTAATATGAATGCAACATCCTGAAATGCTGATGTGCCTTAGGGTCTGAAGAACTCACAGAAGAGTGATGCCGGCTCTGTGTCGACGGGGACATTACCTACATTATGATCTTCACAAAGACATCCAGATGGAAAAAAAAAACAACAAACAGACCAAATGATTCATCTTTTAAAGCATGAATAGCCTGCACTTACTTATTATGAGTCTATAGGCATGTGAATAATCTTCCTCCTCAGATTCTGTCTGCACTTTAGTAATCCCCATTTCCTCTGCTCCTTGAGCTGGCTGAGCTCGTGCACAGTGAGCAGAACACGTACCCTCCCTACCACCCGCATTTCCTGCCTGTTGAAACCAGACACTGAAATTCACATTTCGGCACCCACTTCCCAAAGTCTAAAAGCCTCCGAAGAATAATTCTGCAAGTTTGATGCTAGATTTGCATATGCTTCTCCACTTAGAAATAATTATAAGAAATGCACCATGCTTGAGGTAAAAATATGAGTTTCCCTGTCATTTCTTGTCATTATTGACTTTTCTGTGACCTGTCTCATGGTGAGGAAGAAGGAAAGAGAAATAGACAAAATGAAGTACTATGTGGATATTAATTAATGACTCACCCCAAATGTTGCCTGCCTGCCTGTGGCCGCATCCTGCTATACCTGTTCACAAGTTACAAGGTACAGAGATGGTTTTGCAAGGTCTCACATCCTTTGTGATCCTTGTATAAGCCATCTCTTGCTGCCCATACTAGGGCAGCCCTTTAAAGTATGCAGAAGGACAATAACAAGCAGGGATTTGTGGCCAGCAGGTTGCCCCCAATCTTAATGCACACAATACCGAGCCTAAGGCAGGGGGATCTGCTCCCCTCCATCAGAGCCAAGCATAGGCTCTTTTGGCAGTTTTTAAGCAGGGAGGGAAATATAGTCTTCTTGTCAAACACCAACTGGACATACATAAAATGCACTCAGAAGTCTTTATAGATTTGCTGTATTTTATAAAAGATTTAGTTTCACTCTCTGCAAGGTCAAAAAGCAACATCAAAAGAGAGAGCGCCTTCTGGGATCTTGTCTTCTGCACTGAGCATTACCACACGCAGGCAAATAGTGGGTGACTCATACCTGCTGTTTCTTGACTCTAGGTTAAATTTTGAACATAAATTATGTCAATCTGCTCATGTAAATTTTCCACAAATCATGGCTGGGTTGAGTTATATGGCACACTTTATTTTCCCCAATTGCAGGTATATTTGAATTCAAGCAAGCTGCCAAGTAAATATTTAAAGGTGAAACATATAAATGAAGACAAAGAGCAGCCACTAAATAGTGGTGCTATGGTCTCTTTCAAGCTGTAAGAGCTGCAGGAATATCATGTAAATAGGAAAAGTTATCTAGATTAGAAATGTTTCATGCTACAATAGCGTATCTGAGCAGTGAATAAAGATGTGTCATCTAAAGAAATTATAGTTTTAAAATTTAAAGTCAAACATTTTTTAATTAGAGATTGTCTTCTTTCCTTCCAGGCCATGATTGTATAATTATTATTCAGGATATTACAAATGCCAGAAGATGCAAAAGAATTAAGAAGCAATTAATTATTAATAAATTGTAATCATAGTGCAAAATTGTGGAGTATTGAATGTATGGAATAAGAACCGTCTAGGAATAACGATGGAAAAGAAATTGTTAAAAAAATAAAATGCTTTTTGTTATTGTTGGAGACGTATTCTTTTTTTCCTTTTTGATCATAGGCTAAGTTACAACCATCTGTCTGTTTCTGCATCTATCTAAATATATGCCTGGATATATTTTGGGGGGTTATGTTTAATTCACCAGGCTAGAAGAAAGCCACATCCACTCGAGATGCATTCACTTTTTAAAGCTTCAGATAAAGGGGTCGAGGTCATAGCTGAGCCAGCTTGTAGAATAGGAATTGAATCACAGTAACTTTCCCAGGTTGAGAAATGTAGGCAGGAGTTTTGCTCTGTGATTCATTTCTTTTTAAGAGTCTTCAGTTCTAGCTCACGCTTAACCATATTTTTGAGCTCTCTTTTTGTTTTGGAACTTTCTAATCACAACTTTTTGCTGGTGCTCAGAAAATATGAATATGTTGGGTTTAAAAGTGCTGCTGTAGGTTTTGAACGCCTGGTTCTGTATTCAGATGACCCAAGGAATAATGTTCCCAACAGATTCCTGGAGAAAGGATTGTCAGCCAAATCACAAACAAAACTCCTGTGTTTCTGAAGGAGAAATGAAGCATACATCTTAACATGCAATACTGAGAAATACAGAGTAAGTTTGAGAGGTAAATTCTTACCTACTAGTAAAATGGTTCTGCTTGTATAATGCGTGGTAGAAAATAAGAATTAGTTTTCAGTCTGGAAACAATGTCATTTAACACTGAAGGCTTCCATCATCAAACATGCAGTACTGAAATCACCATTTTCAACTAAGAACAGGCTCCCCAGGGAGGTGATGGATGCCCCCACCCTGAGAGCATTCAATACCAGGCTGGATGGGGCTTTGAACAACCTGGTCTGTTGGAGATGTCCCTGCCTATACCAGAGTGGTTGGGACTAGATGATCTTAAAGGTCCCTTCCAACTCAAACTGTTCTATGATTCTATGACTTTATGATTTTCTATGAAAATGGTAAGGCTTTTTTTTTTTTTTTGTAATTTAGTCAAATAAACAATCTCACATTAGAACAATAATTACAGAGCTTAAAATTTCCCAGTTTGTTGAAGTCTATCATTTAGAGGCCATTACAAGTGCATGACTTGGGCATTTAAAACTGCTTTCATTAAATGAAGTCCTAGCACCAGTGAACAGGAAACACAATTGACAAGAAGTCCAGAAATACTACAAATTGCACAAGGGACAATTTAATTAGTGAGGCAATCTTCTTCTATAGTTCCAGGTAGACCACTGGGTACCAGTAAAGCTGTTTTTAGCTTAATTGAGTGCTAATATATAGGACTGGGAAAACTACATCTTAACAAGAGAGGATCATGGGACACGGAGACTCAGCATGGAGTTAGGGGAATGTAGGCCTGTACTATGCTTTGTGCTATGCTATGGAATCTCATGGAACATAGCAGGCATTACTACTGATAAAGCTTGGTGCTGATGGTATTTTGGCTCATAAGCATATCTGAGTGGCACACCACGGAATTGGGATGTCATGTCTTTGAAGCAAGCCTTGTATCACCATACCAGGTCTCACATGTCACTGGTGGCTGGGACAAGCTCCTGCCTAACATGGATCTGTGTTATTGGTGTTGTTCAAAAAGGCTGCAAGAAGTCATCAACAAAAATGTGCCATTACTGTTATTTGAAGAAACCACAGCTTAATTACCCACAAATCTGCCCTATCTGACTATGACAAATTAGAACAAGAGCGTTTCAATGCTATACCCTTCAGGACACAAGAAGCTATGAGAAGAGGATTCTTCTGTGTATGCAGTTATTTTGGTACACAGTTTCAGGTGATGTGCCAGTGAATTTTGGATGTAAGCAGACTGGTGGCTTTTAAAACTCAAGAGTAGGGCCGACGGAAGTATGTCTTAAAAATGCAATGTCAGAGTGTAATCTGCTCAGCTCTTTGTTCACTGACTACGATTTAACAGCTTCTCCTCTTGTAGGAAATCATAGCAACTGAAGGCAAGATTCTGTTTTTATTTTGAAAAATGAAGCATAATTATTTAGAACATTTTCTAAAAGAGCTCCTAAGAAAAATGTAACTCAGTAACATCACTTCATCTGAAGATATTCTTTCGTTCTGAGCAGTACTGCCTCTGTGTACAGACAGAATAATATTAAGTAGAAATATAAATGGTTTCACCATTGTGTTTCTGGGAGGTAAAAACACTCAGGGATCTATGAAAGACCACAAAGTACTCCACATTCATCCTGTAGTTCTCGTGAAGCTTTTGAGTATGAGAAGTTAGCCTGAGACTCCATTACCTTGTTTTACAACTCTTTTATAGCCCACATGCCAAAACAGCACTAGTTGAGCTTTGATATACACATTCACATACTTCTTTGGAAATTATTACTACTTTTATTTGCCAAATTGAGAAGAATTCCAAGCCATGTGGCATTCCTTCCGTATGTTCAACCTCTGCCTAAGTTTACTGCTTATATTTACAGTCAGTTTCACAGTGTATGCTGTTGCTTCAACATTTTATTTAGCAAAATAGAAATAGAGGAACAAATAAAGGCACCAAATGTGAAGTATAGCCAGAAGGCTTTGACAGAAATAACAGCAGGGCTACTTCATCTTTACAGCATTTGATTCAGTGACATTGTAACTGACAAGGTTTCTGCTCTGAGCATTTAATTCTATAATTTAAAGTACAATTCGATGCAACATGAAAAGGAGGAACGTTCAATTCAGTCACACATATGAATCAAAAGTTTAAAGTTACTTAAACGCTGGAGTACATGATTGTATTTTTAATTATAGTATTTCACATGCAAAGCTGCTACTTTCATGTAAAAAATGGTGGTAGTCAGGCACTAATACATATTGCAGATGTCTGAAATTGAACTAATAATTCATAATATGATTGTTTATTGACAGAATGTGATAACTAGAATTTTAAACTCTTGGGAATTTCATAAATTACACTGAATTTCAGGAAAAGATCAAAGCATAAGTGTGTAATCTCTAAGTCATTCAGAAAAAATTGAAAAACCCATTTGGTCAGGGAAATCCTGTACAATATTTTATGATGTTCAGTTCCCCAAATTGTGTTAAAACCTGTATACATTATAAAAGGAAATATCAAATTAGATAAAACAAACTAATACAGACACAAAAGGTCAAAATCTCTTACTGACTCGTTGAATAAAGGTGATTAACTATGACTTTCTCAGTGTTATCTGTATTTCTCTTCAGAGACACAACATTTTGCCACATTAGCTTCTCATTAGTTACACATATGGTGAAAAATTATTGTTCTCAAACACCAGAGTCCCCATCTCCTTTTGGAAGACTTTATTATTATTACATATGGCTTTAATCACGAACTCTGATAATGTAGAATGTAACGCTCTAAAAACAAAATGCCTCAACAACCTTAAAAGTTTTGCCTGCAGCATATTATGAATAAAGAGACAGAGATGACTGATGGAAACAACAAGGCAATGACTTCACTCCACAGTAAGAGGCATGCTAATTATGAACAAAGAGCATAGGGCAACTTGTTGCATCCTGTGTGAATTGAATAGCCTCGTCTTACCAGGTCTATTGTAACATCATTTAAAAAATCAGATTAATTGCAATTACTCTTAGTTGAAGTTGGTATATGGTAAAGGTAAGATCCAGACTGCACTGTAGCAGCTACGGGAAGACCCAACTCACCTCAAGGAAGCCACAAT
Source organism: Odontophorus gujanensis (assembly GCA_013399175.1). NCBI lineage: Eukaryota > Metazoa > Chordata > Aves > Galliformes > Odontophoridae > Odontophorus > Odontophorus gujanensis. Next base: position 27,385 of record VXAB01012255.1, read on the forward strand.
TTCAATACTGTCTCTGGTAATTTATGTCTTCAGTCCCTAAGTAACAGGGTTTATGGTGAATACAGGTGTTTGAACTGTGGCAAACAAATGAATTCATCAAAATGAATCAGTTATATCCATTGGATACACCTACCTTGTGTCTGCTACTCTGAGAGAGTTTATTTGTTATTAAACTCCTCCACCTTTCTGATATGGGAGTAGCTATGCTCTTGTTCAGCTGATCCTAAAAGTGATACTGCAAAATTGTATGTCTTTTTGGAAAAAAAATATATTTTTTTGAAGTGTGAAAATGTCTAGGTTTTTTTTACCTTAAACTGGAGATGCACAAGAAGAGGCACTGTGCATGCCTACAAGACAGTAAATACACCACAGCGTACAGATCTTTGTGTTTCCACACTTTCTAGTTCAATAGGAAAGTGTGAGGGGACATTCAATAACAACAAAAACAGAATTGGTTTTCCTGGAAAATTCAGGAATGATAAGTGAAAATAACCTTTCACATAAGATTTATAAAAACTGTGAAACTCCTTATCAGCAAGACTCTTGGAGGACAAGAAAGTAATAGGATTTAAAAAGGATTAGACAGTTATATGCATAACTGGAGGAGTCAGAGGTATAATAAAAGATACCAAACATTTTGGAAGGGCTGTTAAGTCTTGTATTCAAATCTAACACAAGCCTCTAATAATGAATGCATTTCTACAGGTGGAGAGAGACTGGTACTCTGGCCAGCAATGGACACGAATCAGCTTCAGATGCTGCAACACAGTTAGAACTTCTCTTAGCCAAGCCTGGGGGCTCAAGTAGAGCTCTCAGCTAGCAAAAAGGGGTACACCACAGAAATCTGTGAGATATTCTCCTGCTTTTTTTTTCCTGTGGTGCAGCTCAACCACCTGACAATTATACCAGGACCCAGGCCAGGGTAACCAAGAGCTTCCATTTCTATTCCTGACTATGTATCTTCTTTTATGTGAAACCCCTAACATTTGTGTTTTGGCACCTGTGTGAGGTGAATACAAAAACAAAATTACTTCCAGAAAACACATAGAATATAAGGTCTAGAGATCCTTCCACATTATGCTTGCTTTTTCCTCTGGGTTTTAGCAAATTTATTAATGCCTCTTTTGTATGTTACTGCAAAAGTAAAATATCTGCTTTGGTAAACACTGCATCTGAAAATGTGGGCCTAAGTTTTTCAAAATGAAGTTAATATTTAGTTGCTTCTATATTTAATCTCAGAGGGTTTTTCCAAGGCTATTGTGTATTCAAAGAGTATTATCTCTCTCCAAGATACAATAGCAATATATTTGACAAGAAAGAGGAAATACACTTACGTGGACGTGTAAATAAATAGTCTAAAACTTGTACTCTAGGTTTGATAATAAGACTTCTGATGTTCTCCCCAGCTGACTATTGTAACATCACGTTGTGGATGAACACTGTTTTGTTTCTTTGTTTGTAGAGTAGTAGTGAACAATTTCTGGTTTCTCTGACCCATCTCTGTCTCAGTTATAGTGGGCAGTGTCACAGTTCATTTGGGCAGTGGATGTAACCACACTTACTCCTGCCATACTGTTGCAGATGTGATAACCCATGGCAGAAGGAAGGCTTCTCTGTTTCACTTTTCCATCTAAAAATTGGGAATAGCAACAATTTCTTAACTTACAAGGATACTTGAACATAGGAAGTTCCACACTAACATACAGAAGAACTTCTTTACAATAAGGGTGATGGAGCACTGGTACGGGTTGCCCAGAGAGCTGCAGAATCTCTGCCTATGAAGATATTCAAGATCTTTCTGCATGCTTACCTGTGTGACCTATTGTAGGGTGCCTGCTTTAGCAGGAGAGTTGGTCAAGGTGATCTATTGAGATCCCTTCCAACCCCTACAGTTCTGTGACTGTGATTTTGTGATATGAACATACATATACCAATGACCACGTATCACGCCACTGGAGCAGCAATTGGAAGAAAACCAACTGTTGGAGACAAATTCACCCAGGTCTGCAGTGGCTTTAGATCATGATGAGAAGTCAGTCGGAAAAATCTGAATCTCAGAAACGTCCTAGAAGAAAAGTTGTTTTTTAGCACAATTCTTGGTGAAGGGTGGCAGAGGAAGATGATGGACTTTCTCCATCCCATGAAGATACCTTTTAAATGCAAAGCTGGAGAGTGTGTAACTGCCAGTGACTCTTTCATAGTTGTATGGATGATTCCTTCCACCAGAGCTGTTGAAGATGAGACGTTCCATGAACATGAACTGTTCTGTATTTCCCAGAGCTTAGGCAGTTTGAACAGTTTTTCAGATGGCACTTCAGGTGTGCGTGTGATTAAACATCTTTCTTGCAGTTGCAGAATTCTGCAGGATCATGTCCCCAGCTAAGGTCCTCTGCGCTCTCCCAAGTACCTTACCGGAGATACCCGAGCACTGGGGAAAGAATCAGGACAGATTATAACCACCTGAGTCTTTAGCCCATTACACTTTGATGAATCCAACAAAGCTATACGAAATGACAGAGTAATTTCCTATTTTGTATGGAACTCTGTATCCTGGTAAAGACCACAGGGAGTCTAAAAGACAATGGGAGAATTTCTTACCACACATACAAATATCCCAAATGTTGATACTTAGCTTTAACAGCATTCACTGTGCATCTATCACACAATAAAGCTTTATGATGAAGCCCATAATTCCCATCTATCTACTTACATACAAGTGTATAACCACCACGATTTCACTGGGGGACTCCCACAGCAAATGGGCAGTTTTTTCTCATTGTCAGTAGCAGAATGTTTCTGCATGTCTGCTGTCTTGGTGAATGATGTATACCTGTGCAGTTCAGCTGCTGGTGGAGCAGTGTACGGTAGCTGAAACAACTCTGGAAAAGTCAGGTACGATGGGCAACACGCTATCCCTGATACAGCTAGAGAGCCCTTCATACACCAAGTTTCTTGACGTGGAGCTCCAATATTCACTTCTTTCACCTGTACGTCTTCCACCAGTATTAGTAGGAGCTACATGCATATAGCAATAGACTATCTTTCAGCGGGCTGGGGGATTCATGAGTGAAAGAGTGACAGAAAAACAAAAACATCCTCAGCTCATTTAAATAAACATCCTTCTCACGTTCTGAGTTTTTATTTCATCCTCATAGTTTGTTTGGTATTTTTCTGCTTTCAGACTTCGGCACTGATGTTGAATGTTGCTGCACCATCCTTGGTGCAGCCTCTAGAACTCCTTCAGATGCTGAACAAAACCATGGACTTTTCATTGTACTATGTAGTAGCAAACTACCAGTTATACATATTTCTAGCCAAATAACACCTCACTGACGTCACTGCAAATCCCAAATAATACCAATTGTGTCGCCAAATATGTCAGAGGATTTTCAGGGGAATGGCATGGAACGCATGTGACAACAGTGTAATGAACTGAGTTAGCTGCGTTAACATTACATTTAGAAATAAACTTTCTTTCCATTCACATTGATGTCTATGCTGCCCTCAATAATGCCAGTTGTCTGTAACAGAAAAGTTTCTAGAGCTCCTTTGATTAACATTCAGTAAACAGGACTTGCACACTTGCATATCTTTAGTGACCTGAACTGAAGTCCGTCATCAGAAAAAGTCATTATGTCACACTACTGCATAATAATAATCACAGCTTTTTTCCTGAGATTTGATATTCTCTTATTTATTCTCATATTAAATACAAGCAAGAATAATTGCCACTGTGTGGTCCTAATTCTTCATGCAGACCATGAGTGGGAAAGACAGCAAAAGCTAGGTGTTTTAATAGGAGAGGCAGGCACCCATCCATCTCACTGCACAGTGCAGGGGCACTGCTTGCCCAAGCTCCAGTAAAACTCTAGATGAACAGTGAATGAATCATATATTTGGTTTAAGCAGAGACACTTCTTCTTTTTTTTTTTTTTTTTTTT